>CM057810.1:54022661-54280161 GCA_030067965.1 Latrodectus elegans | reverse complement strand
AAAAGTTATATGTAATTTACTATAAATAAAAAACTCAGTTATGAAATGGTTTGTAATGTATAGCCGTCCTCGTTAACCTTTGTTCTTGTTCTGAGAACCAATCTAATGTTAGTAGCTGCCAGTAGAAACTGACATCATGTTTACACCTGAAACAATTCATTATTTTGCTTTGATCGGTAGACGGAGGAACTGTTTCTTATACACAGCAATTACAAGTAGGAATTTTCGTAAAAAATTTAAATATTTAGTCAAGAAGCAATAACATCATATAAAAGAGTAGATTTGACACCTAGGAAGGCATGTAATACTATTGTGTTACGAGAAAGTGGTCTTTCCTATGTTGAAATTGCAAGACAGGTGACTGGTTCAATGACTACATATGGAGTTCGAAAGTTTTGTTTACAATATCAGAAGACAAATTCAATAAAAAACAAAGGAAAAGGCTGAAAAAGGTCCATCAAATCTATTGATTACAGAAGAATAAAAAGACTGTCTCTAAGATAGAAAAATGTCATCAGCGGCCATCAGAAGTGGTTTGAATGATGCTGGTATTTCAGTCAGTTCAAGAACAATCAGGAGAAGATTGACAGATGTTGGACTGACAGGTAGAATTCCACGTAAAAAGCCTTATCATAATTTTCAGCAACGTAAAAAGAGACTACAGTGGGGAAAGGAACACATTAATTGCACAGATATGATCTGTAGTCACAAGTTATATGGAGTTGTATGACTAAGCTATCGTTATTCGGTAGTCGTGGGCGAATGTATGTCAGACGTAGAATAGGAGAAGAGCTACATCTTGACTGCATTCAGGCAACTGAGAAGAACCCAGTTAGTGTTATGATTTGGTCATACATGTCAGAAGATGGTATTGGTCGCCTTCATGTCATCGATGAGACTCTGAATGACAGAAAATATATTGACATTATTCCAGAACCAAAACTTCTACCTTCCATCAGAGATTTCTTTCACAACATTGTATCGTTTATTTTTCAGAAAGATTCTGCTCATTGTTTCACGGCCAAAATATCGAAAAAGTGGTTTCGAACAGAGAGAATTAAGTTGTTATCATGGCCAGGAATGAGTACTGACCTCAATCCTATCGAAAATTCGTGGCACCATTTGAAAACTCTTGTAAGAATAACAAGCCCATCAAATAAAAGGGAACTAATTGAGGCTATAATTGCTTCTTGGCATCATTTAATAACGAAAGAAGAGCTTAAAATTATTGTCAGCTCAATGAAACATCGATGTGAAGCTGTAATCAAAAATAAAGGGTACTCTAATAAGTACTGATAACTCAATGCAATCATCAATATCTAATGTATATCGATAACTATTATCGTTTACCTTTTTTGTAATGCAAATAATTGAATTTTACGTTTTGTATTGAATTAATTAATTAATTCTATTTAAAATGACATATACAAGTTTTCATTTGGTGAGACGGGATTCTTGCTATAAGCATAGAAAGTTCAAAAACATAAAAATTTCCAAAAGTGTACACAATTTCGGCCACTACGGTAAATAGACATTATTAAATCCCGATTAAATATTAAGTCTAAACTGAAACACACATTTAAAATTTATGATTTTATTTACAAGGCATTAATATGTACATGGTATGTACAACGAATCAATACCAACAGTTTTACTAACATGATAATCAGCAGTCTGAACCGAAGTAGATAGTTTGATCGAAGAGGTATCTGCTATTTATACACAACAATTTCGCATAAACAGAATCGAAAGTCCAAAAATAATTTACACATGGTTAGAAAATGTTCAGGTGCTTCGAAGTCAGCGAGTGCTTTAAAGTTTTGCCGATGTGGTCCGGAGTCGATTCTATTATGTATTGCATGCGTATCCGGAATATGTAAAGGTCACTAACTTTTAACTTGTCAGTATGGCAACGATAGGACAGCAACGTTTCTCAAACTGGAACTTCACCCTTTTCTGCTTACGTTGCTGTGAGTGAAGTTCGCTTTAATTATTCGTTCGGTGAGGTCTCGTCGAGGATCGACTTTATATTTGAAAGTGTTTCTCGGCGAGCTTCTTTCCAAACTGTTATGCATCATAAGGATATTAGCGTGAAATTTAAAGGATAAGGGCTTTTCTTCTGTTCTTTTTATTTAAGTATTTCCTCTGTAGTTCCGCTATATATATATATATATATATATATATATATATATATATATATATATATTATATATATATATATATATATATATATATATATATATATATATATATATATATATATATATATATATATATATATATATATATATAACTTTCAACCATCATTTAGGGAAAGAAATGCGGCCACTTTAGGCCTTGGACTTAGTTATACTATATACAAGTAGATGAAATGTTTCAATTATCTATGCGTTCAATTATGTATAGTCATATTAAACTTTTACATGGGGCAACGTAACTTAACGGCAGTGTATATCATTTGCATTACATCACTGGTGACAATACGCCATCTACAAAGGCTATATAAATGAGGAAATTACTGCTGATTTAAAAATATTGATTTACATTAGTGTGTCCTTTTCGACTTTTTCGCGTAAGTTGCTCCATGATTTTCACGTGTTAAGCGTAGTACGACGTAAAAAACATCGAGGGCCTTTCAAACAATTTCTGCTTTTGACCAAGGAATGATAAGAGCCTATTATCATCTTCTATATTTAGTCAGAAAATTTATTGGTCATGTTTGAGAACACCAAGAAATCTGGATGAAGATCTCTGGAGGCTAGAAGTGACAATGAATCGTCGACTGGCACATCAAACTCTTTCATTTCTAATCCCCCATCTTAACCTACACATTATGTATCATTAAACAACATAATAAATCCACTGAATATAATTTGGCTTAAGTTCGTACCATTCGATGTAGTTTGCTGTAGAAAGAATAACTGCAAGGTGACAACCACTTTGTGCATATTTAACTAAAATTATTGTCTTTTTCACCATCATTTGGTGTGATTAACAGTGGACATAAATACTAATTTAACAAGATTGTTTTTATTGATTAAAACTCCTTTTGCTAATGATACAACTATTGCTTACCTGCATCAAGATTTAAAATATCATGGTGAGTGGCTTTTGAACTATTCTGTTAAGTGCCTTCACACCAATTTAGTACAAGAAATAATGAGTTGGAGTGGATTAGATTTTCCTCACACATCTATACTGTACACCAGTTTTTCTCAACCTTTTAATATTTACAGCTCAATTTTCAATCATAATTTTCATCGCACCCCCCTTTCAAACGCATGCAATAAAATGTAGGCAATAATAATGTACTTTAAGTATTTTGGTGCTAAACCTACACTACAACCTTAATTTTAAACTTTACAAATCACCAAGAATACGGAAATTTATTGACATTTTGCAACACCGATCCTCAGCATTGAAAAAACAAGAATCCTATGCCTTTTCATTGACCTTGCGTCTCGCAATGTCGGGCATTCTCTTGGTTTTACAAGAAATTTTTGCTTCTTTGTAATTTCTCTGGTCAGCTTAAAACTTAAGTTAGGAGCTAGCGTAGATGTGAACAAATGTTTTCTCATATTGTGAAAGAGAAAGTTCTTTGACGCCAATTTCAATTCCAGACAATCTCATTCGTCGATCCTTCTATCGCTATTGAATCTATTCTAAATGTGTATGTTATATATATTTTCGTGTAATTGCAATTCACCGTATTAAATATTCACGGCAGCAGACTTATGCAGAATCGTGGATAATTTTTTAAGCGAGTGTAAGCGAGCATTATACTATATACAAGCATCAAGAAGTACCCGCATGAGCATGGCTCTGAAAATAAATCAAGAAAATATTCTCAAGATTACTTAAATTTTGGGTTTATTAGTACTGAAGTAAATTAAGAAGAAAGACCCCTGTGTATCATTGCTCAAAAATGTTGGTGGCAGACAGTGTGAAACCTAATAAACTTAACTACATTTGGAAACGCTTCATAGGGAGTACGTAAACAAATCCAGAGAATCCTTTGAATTAAAATTAAAATCATATTAAAAGCAAAAATCATTGTTTAAAAAAAATTTGTCTGTGAATGAAAAATCTTTAATTGCCTTATACAGGTTTCATATAATATAGCCAGATGTAAAAAGCCTCACACCATTGGTGAAGAACTTATTTTGCTGGCTGCAATTAAGATTGTAGAAATTATGTTTGGAGATAATTTTTCAAAGCAATTGCAATCTATACCTCTTTCAAATAATGCTGTTGCCCTTTAAATTGCTAATATAACTAAAGATGTATTTTTTCAGCTTTTGCCGATGTGGCTGTTTGTTTGACAAATTGTTTTCAATCCAACTCGATGAAACAACGGATAGGCAATGAAATGAGTATCTTTATTACTATGTTAGATTTTGTGATGATTTGTCAGCAGTAGAAGAATTACATTTCTGCAAACCAATAGAATTCAAACAACAGCACTCGCATTATTTGACATCTTAAATGATTTTATGAATGAGGCAAAAATAGATTGGAAAAATTGAATCGGAATATGAACCGGTGGTGATCGTTCTATGTCCGGAAGATTCCAAAATATTCAAGCGTTTGTGAAACAAAAATCGCCATAGTGCGTCTGGACACATTGCATGATCCACAGAGAAGCTTTGGCTTCGAAAGAAATCAGTCCTGGTTTGAATATTGTGTTAAATATGGCTGTAACCGTAGTAAATTATATAAAAATAAAACCACTGAAATCAAGAATCTGTTCCGCACTTTGTTAAGACATGGTTGCAGTACATTCAGCGTAACTATTTTATTGTGAGGTAAGATGGTTATAACGAGGGAAATTTTTGCAATGTGTTTATGAATTAAGAGAATAAATCGCCGTTTTCCTATTAGAAGAAAACAGACCAGAAGCTAAGAATTTTCGCGATTGTTTATTTGTGATGAAATTGAGCTACATGGTGGACATATTCGAGAAATTAAATAACTTGAATCTTCAACTGCAAGAAACAAATACACATATATTGGATACGAGTGATAATGTTAATGTTTTTTGTAGGAAATTTGAGCTGTGGAAAAGAATTTTAAAGCAACAGAACTTAAAATTGTTTGTAAATTTGAATGATTGGATTAAAACTTACAAAACTTAAGAGCAGCATGTAAAATTTGTTTTTGTAGCCATTGAAAATCATTTAGCAATGCTAGAGAAAAATTTTATAAAGTACATTCTTGCTGACGACAAACTGATATCAATTTATAAGTGTGTGAGTGATCCATTTCTAAATACTCCCGAAGATCTCTCAATTGAAGAGAAAGAAACATTCATAGACTTCACGGCATGTGGCGAAACCAAAAGACAGTTGAGTAATAAATCACTCTTTGAATATTGGGCAAGAGTGGATGATGAGTTTTCTGCACTAAAAACAAGGGCATTTCGCCACCTTCTATTACCATTTTCAACACCTTACCTTTGTGAAACTGAATTTTCTGCGATATCTTTGAAGACAAATTAGAGATCACAGATAAATATAGAAAAAGAACTGAGAGTATTTATTTCTAATATTAAACCCTTCTTCAAAAAACTTTGCTCTGAAAGACAGACCCAAGGAAGTCACTAATGATTATTAAATTGTTTTCAAATAAGTAAGTTGTATTAATTTAATAAGTTAATTATTAAATATGTCAAAATGTATTTTGCTCTGTATGTGTATGTGTGTTATTTCCTTTAAGTTACTTAATCAATTTTTTAAGTAACATTTTCTCTTGGATATAGTCGCGTCCCCCCTAGGGGACGCACCCCACAAGTTCAGAAACACTGCTGTACTCATAGCAGTACATTGAGCAACCAAACTGCAGTATATCACCGAGGGCTTTGAACCTATGGTTATAATTACACTTTTAGGGCTTTGATTCCGCCATATCTCAACAGGGAACAGGGTAATAAAAATTGTGCGTAACATAGAATGTTCAAAAAAATTTTTACCCGTTAGCCTGCTTGTCCTCTACTTGTCGTCAATATAAAATGCGTGGTTCCTGCTTCCAAAGTAATTGTTGTGAATACATTATCCACTGCAATATCAAATTAACTTTCGAAATATATGTAAACTGTATGCATTTTTAAACACCAATGATACAATCAAAGTATTTTTAATTCTTCGTTGAGACGTGTGGTAGTGATTATTGCAAGCAACGATGATGGGAATGGTTTATCACATCCTCCCTACATCACAAGTCTTTAAATTTGGTCATTTAATATTTGTATAACCAGAGTTGTTTGTAAGATGAGACTTACTGGGATATCTGTTTTTTTATATATTTCTTGTGTTTCATTTCGGTGGGTCTTCAATGCAATTGAATTAAATTTCTAAATATATTCATTTTTGAAATATCTAAGTTAAAAACAGTACTGAAATTAAAAATGATGTTAATTTAAAATTTTAAATTTGAATCGATTCCATTTTGCTAGATATTTAATATTGCATTATATTTTTAAAGACACATCAAATATAAATAATTTTCTTACAAATATTAAGAATTATAACTCAACATTTAAAAATAAAATAATGATTTTATTCAAAACCGTGGTCACATGACTTGATGACGGTTTCTGCTAATGAATTCCTGTGAAAAAATATTTCAAATAAATGAAAATGAATTAATACATATCTTACTAGTTATCAAAATGACTAATTTAAATATTTCAATTAAATGACATTCTTTTTTATAGATTATATGCTTCATATTCTTTCTTGAAGCCAGTTTTACCAAGACACGTAGCATATATTAAAGGATTTGAATCCGTAAAAATTCTAAAATGTATTTCAAAAAAGTGACATTTTATGATGGATGTCTGTTTCTGCTAGAAGGGAAAAATAACAGGAGTATACTCACAAAAGTTCAGTGTAACGTGAAATATTCACTGGTGCATAAAGAACTGGTTACAAAACAATGAAAGCTATGAATAAGTGTTAAATGTAAGTTTTTTTTGTGAGATGCAGTGCAGGCTTTTAAATTTTTAAAATAAATTTTACGTTATGTAAAAGCATTGAATGAAAATATAAAAATATATAAAATTAAATTATTAATAAAAGCTATCGTGGAACAATCATGAACTTACTATTACTTTTGAGCTTATTTGAAAAACTTATTTTTTAAAAAAAATATTTAGAAACATTCTTTAGAAAAATGGAAATAAATTAATATAGTATTTGGAATTGAATGTTTTTTGTGAAATTAATATAAAGAAAAAAATGTAGAAAAATAAATAATATAAGCTGTGGAAAATAAAATTTCCATGAATGTATATGTAAATATCTTTTAAGGTTATTATTTCTTGACAAATAATCGCTTTAAATATAAATCTATGAAAAAAGCTTTGAGGCCTCATTTAGACAGTATAATTGATAAAAGGAGTTTAAAGCAAAAATTAAAAGAAAAGAAAAATAAATAACTTAATTCTACCATTCTTGTACATATAATGAATAAAAATAAAAGGAAGAACAAAAAGTTTTCCATAATTTCTATATTAATGTTTTTTAAAACTGACACTTTTAAGATTCTTGCGAAATTTTATACCGTTTTTTCTTGTAATTGATGTTCTTTTAAAATAACATTTGAAAAAAGATAAAAGGTTTAGAATTTTAAAAAAAAAAATATTTGCTTTTTTTAAAAAATAAAATGGATGTAATTTTGCATTTCTATTTTGTGTTGAAAACATTACAGCATTTATTATTGAAAATATTTAGAAGTTAAGTTTAATGGTATTAATTTAAGAATTTACCTTTCATAAAACTGCATATAATTTTGAATTGCACTTATTATATAAATAATTTGTTATATAAATTATACGTAATATTTCCCAATTAAACATACATTTTTGTTAAATTTCATAATTTATTTATTTAAATATTACAAATTACCTTTGTGATTAATTTAAATTTATTATATTTAAAGTTATTTCCAGAAAGGCATACAAAATATCATTTATTCAGAAGATATTAGCAAACAGAAATGGTTACATAAAAATTAAAATATAATTCACTTAAAATCTATATCCCATGCACTATTGAAAATAATTTATCAACTCATACGAAATATATTTAATTTTTTAAGAAAATAACTTTTGTTCCACAAAATTATAAACAGTTTTGCACATTAAAATACATGTAATGATAGACTTTTATGTACAATTTAAAAGGTTTTGGAAAAATTATCCTTGTACAGCAATTGAATGTTTTGCGACTTGTAAAAATTAAGCATTGAGGAATTAATTACAGCAGTATTTTCTTGAGTTTTGTAAAATTTGTATTCTAACGATAGTTTTGAATATATAACGATTATTTATCTTATGATGTAACGAACATGAAATTAACAAATTATTATTATATTAAGCTATTCATTTCATGTTTAAAAACATTTAAATGTGTTAAAATACGGAAACATATTAATGTAGATATAATAATATATAGAATTATTATATAATATTTTGAAATATATAATAATATAATATAATAATATATATAATAATATATATAATAATATAATATATAATAATATTTTGAAATATAATAGATTGTTTATCTTTTATGAAATAAAGATAAACTATCTATTATATTTCAAAAGTTGATTAAACAAATTTTTTTAAATTAGCAAAAAGTACTTTAAAATGTTTTCTTTCTGCATAAGTCTATTTACCGGAAATATTTATGAGTGCGTAATTCAAAAAAGAAAGAAAAACATTCAATGTCATAGAAGTCAATGTTAGTCAAAAGTCAAAAAATGTAAATTATACTATTTACAGATGCAGTAAAGTATACACAAACACACTCACACACGCACACGCACACACGCAAGAACACACGCATATATATAAATAAAGGTGCACTATAAATTCGTGTAAACTTTGAAAATTAAAAAAGAAAAAATTATATTGAAAAAGTGTAGTTTACACCATTGGCATCAAAAAGAGGACGGATTTTTTTATCCACAAAAAATATTTCAAAACATAGCCGATAGGTAGCACTGCGGTACCTACACGAAGCTGATTTATGCAAATCAGGTTGACAATGAAACACTTGAATGGACATGGACTCTTCATTTGATGCCGCCCCCTCAGTAAAAACATTTTTTTCCTAACGTTTGGTAAAGACCGAGTGATAAGGCGAGGCTGTAAGATCAAATGGCCCCCATGATCAACAGATTTGACTCTTTTAGATTTTTGGCTGTGGGGTTATTTAAAATTCCTGGTGTACCGGTGCGCCCATTCTACACTGGTGGAACTTAAAGAAGCCATTCAGCAGATTCTATATGGGATTCCTCCACACATTCTGTACTCAGCTGTCACAGGTGTTGAGACTCTCTTTACTTGCCTCATACAATCTGGTGGAGGTCATACGGAACATCTTCAGCTTAAATAAATCTTTGAAAATCCAGAATTGTATTAGTATTGTGTTAATTCTTAAATCATTCACCATCAGCGCCACCTAATGGTCATTTTTGAATTAATGTTTTTGTTCTTAAAAAAATCGCCTTTTTTGTGATGCAATTCCTGCAAACCACACCTTTTTAACATTTGTCTTTTTTGAATGAAGTTTTAAAGCTTGCACGAATTTATGGCGCATCCTGTATAGATATATACATTATATATATATATATATATATATGTATATATATATATATATATATATATATATATATATATATATATATATATATATATATATATATATAGATATATATAACAAAGTTCTTATTAATGTATTGTGTAGAAGGTTTAAGTTTATGCATAATGATTTCATTTTAATTAAAAGTAAGCTAAAATAAGAATTAATTTTAAATTCCTAAGCACTCATTCACATTAATATAGCTGTTTCAAACATTGTAATCAGTAAATGCACTGATAATTTATTTTCTTAAATCATTCAGTATAAATTTTTCAGTTTGCGATAGAATATGGCATTGTACATGGCATGGATTATGACTTTGCCATGGATTACGTCGTTAGAATAATAGCAATTGTAATAAGGGTAAGAGTAAATTTCACGATAAATGAATTAAAATGGGAAATACAAAACAGATCTCACACACTTAAAAAGGGGTTTATTTTCATGCCAATTACGAGATACTTGATTTTAAAGACTGCGAATCTCATTTAATTCTCAACAAATATCACATCAAAGATTTTCAAAACAGTTATACATGTTACCGTGAAAGACCGAAATCAGAGAATGTCGACATTCACTGGTGAATGTCGACAAACACCAAATACGTCGGTGAAAGATCGAATATTTCATTAGATTCTTGTACATTCGGACCCTCACCGGTGTATGTCAACAGTCACAGATATGCTCTGGTGGAGGTCGAAAAGAGAAGAGCCGACAAAGAGGAGACTGACTCTTTCTAGCAAAATCCTTTGTTCTAATGGAATTTTCCCGCCAAATCCTCGGGACAAGCTGTTTCCAGCCAAATCCTATGCTGGTGGAGTCAGTCAGCATTGTCAGTCTTATGGATATGCAAGGTTCGATGATGAGAGCAAAGTTTTCTTAATTTTTTTCTGATATACTGATTTATACAGAATGGATACTGCAGTGAATTGTGGTCTTTTTTTTGAAAAGTTAACTGTATTAATTGCAGGTAAACGAGAAGACAATTGCTATTATTTTTATCGAGAAAAGTACTATAAAATACTTTCTGAAGTGGTTTCTGCTAAAACTAAGTGCAACACACATTTAGATTACAAACGATTAAAACGTTTTGACATTTTAAAAATTAATGATGAAGAGAAGTAAATTGTACCAGGAGAAACGAATGTACAAACCAGGAAAACCAGGAGAAACGAATGTACAAACCAGGAAAACCAGGAGAAACGAATGTACAGTATTATGTTACCAGTGAGGAATTATTCAGAGTACAATATGAAACTCACATCATATAGGCCTTTGGAGGAGAACACGTATGCTTAAAGAGTTGCAAAATGAATACAAAAATATTACATATGAAATTGTAATGTTGCATTTAAATCTATGCAAACAGTGTCAAATGAAACACCTAAGAAAAGTATTGTTGTGAAACCAATGATCAGTTCTAAGTTAAACTCAAGATGTCAAGTTGATCTGATAGATATGCAGTCAAACTCAGACTGTAAATAAAAGTTCATAATGGTGTATCAAGATCTTTTAACTAAGTTTGTCCAGCTATGACCTTTGAAAATTAAGAGGGCTGAAGAATTACTATCACGTTCTTCCAATATTTTTAACATCTGTTGCTCCAGCAATATTGCAATCAGATAATGGTAGAGAGTTCAGTAAAATGAAGTCATATCCGAAATATGCGCTATGTGGAAGAATGCTAAGATAGTTCATGGAAAGCCTCGTCACAGTCGAACACAAGGCTCAGTTGAAAGTGCTAATCAGAATATACAGGATATGTTAACCTCATGGATGAACGATAACAATACAAATAAATGGTCAGAAGGTTTATCCTTTGTTCAATTTGCCAAGACTGTTACACACCACGAAGGGATACGCCAAAGTGCATGTTTGGCATTAAAGCGAAAAGAGGCAAAGTAATACTTGTGAAAAAATTTGAGCTGTGGTCAAACTGAAAACCAAATTCCAAAGAAAAATATTGAAGTAAATTTGAAATCTACCACGTCTTCACATCAAGTTCTGAATAAAAAGCACGAGTTAACTTCTATAAAAAGAGCTGCCAAGAAAGAGAATCTTCTACTGCAAGCAACAAAAATGTTGCAAACCTCACAAAATTAATTTCCTCCTACTCAAATTGGTGATACTGTATGAATACAAGTCCCTGATGTCGACCGTGGTCATACAGATAACCGAAATATGTTAGCGGTTGTTGTTGAAATAGAAGACTCTGACTTCTATAAACTTGCGAATTAAAATGGTACCCTCAAGCAGTTTTACACACGTAATCAGTTCGAAATTTGTAAAGAAAAGCTCCTTTCCATAGATAAGATTTCTTTTTAAGAAGTTTCGCAGAGAGAAGCAGCTGCAGTTAATTCGAGAAGCGGTGGACATGGCTATACAAGCTTGCATTCTAAAAAGAAGTGCTCCACTAATAAATGCAGTTGTAAAAGTAAAGGCCTGTTGTGCAATTCAAAGTGTCATTATATTTTAAGTTTTTGCAATAAATAAGATTTGATTCACATAATTTAGTAAGTTTTTATTACTATTATTTTATTTTCTCATTTAGAACATACTGTATAATTTTAAGTAAGTTTTTTACTTCTATTATTTGCCTTTCTCATTTTGAATCTCACAGTACGGGAGAGGGATTGAACCACATTTCAAACATGAAGGTTTCTCCCCACATGTAGTATCTCAAAAAATTCTCTCATTTTGAATATACTGTATATAATTAAGTAAGCTTTTAATTTTTATAATTTTCCTCTCATTTTAAAAGAATGTTTTAAGTTCTTAGTTATTCCTCTCAGAAAGAGAGGCGAAAAATGCATCGCGACTTAATTACGGTGAAAAAATATAAATCTCGGACATGTTCAACATTCACCATTAGTGCATGGTGAATGTCAACATTCACCGGTGAAAGTCAGAAATAAGGGTATTTAGGAAATATTTCGGACGTACACCAGCGACTAAGTGAATGTTGATATTCACCGGTGAATGTCGACATTCTCCAAATTTCGGTGTTTCACCGTAACATATATATATATATATATATATATATATATATATATATATATATATATATATATATATATATATATATACCAGCTCGTACAATCCATAGAATTTCAGAGAATAGGAATGCATAATATAGTGACCATGAGAAAATCTGTTATTTCTGTCTGAAATGAAAAAAATTACAATTGCTGTGAAATTGCAGAATGCAAAAGATGTTGAAGAATCGGAAATAAATAGTGAGTACCGATAATCTTATACAGATGAACCACGCTACACCTTAGTTTGCCTGATGATGGGCACTAAATTCATCGAGAATTTTAGGAATCTGATAAAGAACTTGCCTTACTCGAACTTGCAAGAATCTGTTAGAAGTTCACAGAAGTGGGCAATGAATTCCGATGAATTACGCTACACTTTATTTTGCCATGATGAAGGACACTGAGTTCATTGAGAATCTCAAGAATGTAATGAAGAACGTGCCTTTCCCTTACTAGCAGGAATCCGTTAGAATTTCACGGAAATGTGCAAGTTCTGCAAACATGGAAGCCCGAAAATAAACAAATAGATATGCAATAGTTAGATACACTGGTGGATCAAGTAAACTCTGCAAGGTAGCGTTTTATACTAATTGTGACATTTCATGAATCATAATGCAATTAGACATTGTGCATGAAGTGTTAAGGATGGTTCACTGAATATTAGCCTAACTGTCAACTTCTTTGGTCATAACAGAGTCCAAATTTTAACACTATCACTTATTAATATAGCCATCACTTATTAAATATTGGTGACAAAGAATAAATAACGCTGTTCTTCATTTTAAACATCTGCTTGAAAAAAGAAGGAAACTTTTTTTTTGAAAAAAAAGTAAATATGCAATAAAAATATGCTAATATACCAGCCTGTTTGAAGTTATACTTTGGTGGATATTTAATTGAATTAATTATTTAATTTTAATAAATGTTATTCATAAGAAATATTAAGACTACGAATTTCCATGAATAATAATAACTACGAATTTTAATTGATTAATTTAAATTTAATACTAATATTCAAGTGAATGTCATCTCATCAAATCTTATACTTATTATATAGTTAGCTTTAATTAAATATTTAAAATTTACAATACTAATTCAATTTGTATTTAAGATTAAATATATAGTTTCTCTTTCTTTTTGAATTAACAATAAATTATGTTGTAAAAAAAATGCACAACATATTATTTTGTGAGGAAAACGTGGTAGTCTAGCTGATTATGGCATCTATCTCATTATCGGAAAATATTGAAATCGCGAATCCATATTTAACAGAAGATTTATCGTGTTTGCTAAAGGTGGTTGGCACACATTAAGCAGGATGTGGTTCTAATGTCCTCCAACTGAAATTATACCTCTTTCGAAGGTAGGCCAAGTCTGATATTGATCAAATATTGGTCTTTGTTTATAAATCAAGAATATTTTTCTACTATCGTGATCAAGATGACGTGCCTAATGGGAGCCCCGCTACATTAAAAATGTCAAATTGCTTCCCTTGTTATACTACAGAATTTAAAAATTTCTAGTGTCTGTGCATTGCAGAAAAGTGTTATATTATATAAAATCATTATTAAAATGATTATTATAAGGAGTTTAATAAATTTACCACAATAGCTTCTATATTAATTTTATAAAAATCAATTATATAGAATATATTTGATATATTTAAAATATGAAAAATTTTCTTAGAGACAGCGCTTAAGCTATAACTTAATATTTGTATCTGTTAGAATGTGAGACAATTATTTTTTAAATTTTAGTTTTATAATTATTCAAATTAACAGAACAATTTTATTTCTGGCATGGTTAGAAAAAACTTAGGAAGAAAAATTGTGTTTATAAGTAAAGTATTACAGCTCTTCATAATTTCGTAGAGAAGTCAGGACGCCAAAAAATAAAACACTACGTTGTGTTACGCTCCAAGAAACTTTAAGGAAATGTGACCTAGCAGATAATAAACTGAAGGTGAATTTTCATTGCTTTACAAATTTTTTGAGTTTTTTAAAAAGTTTAAATTGCAACATTGGCATTTAGGGAGTTAAAAAAATTCTTAAAGTTAAGAATAAAAAAATAATAAGCAAAGGACAGATAAGAAAAAAGTCTTAAGGAAAAAAAAGCTGAACCAGGCTGAGTTTGCGAAGTTCTCGTAAAAATAAATTTCAGAGATTTTTCAGGGAAAAAAGGTTGACATTGTCAGATGCAGTCACCGCAAACAAAAACAGTTGTTTAAAAAATAAAAAGAGCAAGAAAACATTCCCCAAATACCTGAGTCAGCTAAAGGTCTTCGTACATATTTCTTATTATTTTATCAAAAAATTCAAGTAAGAAACTACTTTATATCCTGAAAAAAAACCTAAGACAATTTCCTTTTTCAGTGTCTTGATTGTGCCTTATTTTAATTTTAACCAGTATAAATTTAAGCATACTAGTTTCTTAGTACACAACAGAAAATATTTTTTCGATAAAGAAGATAGTGATGTAATTACAGAATTTAGATTCTTAAATGACTTATATATAAATAGGAATATTTACCATATTTTATACATAAAACGCATAAAAACTACAGATTGTTTGTTAATCATTGTAAAAATATGGAAAAAAATAAGACTAATAAGAAAGTATTTTAAATTTTAAGAATAAATAATCATAAGTTATGCGTAATTAAAAAAAATCATTCTGCATTAATTAATTGTTACTTAATTTATTCAAAAAAAGGTATTTCATTTAATGTGGATTGCAGAATATTTTTATTTTTAATTTTTTTTTACTTAAATATATGCCTTATGATCGTCTTCTTATAGTAAAGAGCTTATACATAATTACTATAAATATATAACCATAATAAACCCGATTCTGATTTGATTATATATTTTGTTTAGAATTTAAGTAATAAAAATCTTTTATAAATTGCTATTAAGCTGATTTTGGTAGATTATTAATAATGAATGCAAAATTATAAACAAGCTTTAAGTATTTCTAGAAAATGTACTCCTTATTATGAATATTGACTGTACCTCAATAAAGTATAATAAATACCTTTTTGTCATATCTCAGTGAAATTAGTGGTATATTCAAAAATATACACGCTCTTTGAACCACCATCATACATTTGCGTTCAATTCTACATTGTTCAATTGCTGAAAATGGAAAGATTAAGTTACATTTGAAACATAAACTCATTTTGTCAATCAAATAAAAATACTGTTAACATTGGAGGCCTTCAGCATCAATACATTTCACCATACAAGACACCATTGATTTCGTATATTTTATTAATGTTCATTGGGATTTATGTGCATACCGATTGAATTTCTTCCATAATGTGTCAAGGATACGTCTTTTATGTTTGCACTCTTATACTTTTACTGCGCTCCATAAGAAGAAATCAAATGGTATAATAATCCAGGAAGTATGTAATCAGCAAGCATTGTTATGTACTTTTTGCTATATATATGTATGTTTATGTATATATATATATATATATATATATATATATATATATATATATATATATATATATATATATATATAGTACAGTAGTACAGACGTACATCACGCGTGTGATATGCGCCTGTACTGAAATTCTAATTTCTGGCCTGTGGCGCCACTTCAAAGCATTATTTAAAACTTGGAGATTTTGAAAATTTCAATTTTGGCAATTGTGTTCTTTTTTTATTCTTCTTCTTCTTTTTTTTAAAAAAAGATTTATGCCTAGTAAGCAATCATTTAAATATAGATGTTTCCTTCTGTTTTGATCAAGTATCCTAGTCTGAAAGAGGAATGATAGTAGCCTGCCAAAATTATGAATTATCCTATCTTAAATTATGAATTATCAGGGAAATCGGTAGTCGTGTTGGACGAAAACAATTAACTTTAATACAGATATGGGATCATTGCATGCAGAAGGGTACGATGAACTGAAATGGCACGATGGACCTCTGTGCACTACTTCACGTGATGATAAGCAAATTGTGCTCAAGGCAGTGACGGATCTTTCAGTCACATCACGAACGCATCATCCAGTGTTTGCGCTTACCATTGGACGCCGTGTATAGTAGAGTGGTCTGCACACAAGATATACATTGCTTCGTCTATACTTGATGCAGAACCAAAGATCCACAACCAATGGTGCTATTAAAAAAGGATGTGGACTGCAGAATGGAATTAAACAGTCTTTACTCTCAAATCACGCTTCTGTCTACAATACCACGATGGTCGCATTCGATTCTGGAGACACTTTGGAGAACTGCGTTATGTACCGTCACACTGGTCCTGCAACGGGTATTACGTTATGGGGCGTTTTTTTATATCACTCTGTTAGTCCTCTAGTATGCATAGCCTGTATTTAAAACAGCCAGCGCTGCATCTCCGAGTTGTTGGAGCCAGTTGTTCTTTTTTACATTTAGGGCTTGCCCACAGCCCTAAATCAACAGGATAATATGTGACTACACTTGGCATACACTGTCCCAGGTTTCTACGACAATCGCCAGTTTGGATTGCTTATTTGGCTGGCTCACTGTCCGGATCTTTTACTGATAGATCTCATATAGTCCATGGTTGCTCAACGATTGACACAGAATACATTCCCAGCTACCACATCACATCTACTTTGGCATCGTGTGGAAACTGCTTGGTCTGCTGTATTCCAAGAACGCATCCAAGTTAAATTTGAATCAATCCGAGGCGTGTGGCAGCGGTAATTTCCAACAATGGCGGCTTCTGTGGCGACTGATTTTGGTAAGAATCACCCTTCACAGAAGTCTGAAAATTTTAACATTTGATACTTGGTCATTATGTTATCTCGTACAAAAGAAATTTTGTTGTAATATCTCTTGTTTTACTTGAAGTTGCAATTTGGGTGTCCAACAGTATACATATATATAGCTGGCAGATAAACAAGCACTTCCAATGTTATGACTGTTTTACGCAATGAATTCCTATTTTTGACTAGATGACAAATTGTGTTTATTTATATGCGAGATACGCCTTGACTTAATATCACAGTTGTAGATATCAAAGCTTGGAAAAATAACTATATCTGAATCGGGTATATAAAAACCAGTTGTAAAATCATTTTATCATTGCCATCACTATCTAAATCTGTAAAAGATCTTATCATTCTTCTCAATGCTGAGGGATGAAAATATCAATTGGTTCCCCGTTAAGGATGCATGTGTCCTTGAGTAAAGAATCTGTTATTGGCTTACATCCTTGAAATAAAAGAAAAAAAAGATATTTGCATTTGGAAAACATTAAATACGTAGGACTAAATTGTAAATATTCAAATATTATTAAATATTCAAGATCATGTATCAAAAATTCAAAGAAATCAATGTATTTCAAAGACTATTTAGATTTAAATTTCTAATTATCACTTTATTTTTGTATTTTGAAGGTAAAATATTTGTAAAAAATTTATACAAGTGTATAGTTTAATTCATGCAGGTTAATTGCAGTCAAGTGTTTTTAATATTCATCTTAATTCAAAGTAATAAAATTATTTTAAGTAAAGCAGAATAAAATTCGAATTTATAGTTTTATCTCATTTTTTTAATTTTTTTATGATTTACACGCATATTTTATTTATGCTATAAGCGAGTGATTGATAAATTATGAATATTAAACCATACTCTTATTTTGTGTGTGTGTGTGTATCTACATCTATAGAAATATATTAAATATATACTCAACACTTTAATTTATTTTCAAACATATAAAATGTTTTAAATTTAATTAACTATTTATTTTTATTTAAATTATACTATTCATGGATTAAAAAATTTCTACTAAAAAAACACTAAATTAATTGGCATATTTTAATACAAAATTACATCATTATTTTGTTTATGTACGAATAGTTTACACATAATTTGTGCATCACTAACAGAAATTATCTTCAATAAATTTATGTAACTTACTTGATTATTATAATCTCTATTTTTATTATTTATAATGTATTACACATTTTAGAGTTTATTTATGTTTTATTGTAATTATGAGAAACATACATATTTAAAATGTGCCTTATCAACACCTATACATTTTTATTTATATAAAAAACTAGTTATTTCTTAATTGAATATATATTCCAGAATGCATTCCAAATATCTTTTCGGTGGGAAGTAGATTACAAGACATTCTTCTCCATCAATTGCTTGGCATAAGAAAAAAGATAAGAATGCAACAATAATGCAATACCTGATGCTTATCACTCATTGCCACCTGGTACAAAAGATTGAGATTGATTTCTGAGTTTTTTCTAACATTCCCTTTTTTTTATTATTAGACTTTCTCCATGTTTCTTTATCGTTACCTTGTATTGCTTTATTCTTATTACAAGTCCAATTGATTTCCTGTAAAAGTAAATCAAAAGATATTTCTCTTGACATTCCTAAATATTAATTAGTAGATTTCATAACGTTGTATCTATTAAATTATTGATTAAATTTAATTTATTGGATTTGTTATTTGCTATTAATTAATTACTTTCAAAAGCATTACTTATTATTATATTACTTATCAAAATTGTATTCTATAAGGGAATAATATTTCAGTTTTGAAGCTAAGTTTAATAAAGTTTAGTAATTAATATAAAGATATCTGTATACATATAACTCATGCTCTCATTAGTGCATCATACATTGATTATTTAAATTTATAGAAATATCTTGGTAGAATAGTTTTGTCACACAATTGTGAAACAAGATATACACTAATAAGGTAGCATGTCTGGTTTAAAGCAATAATTGTCAGCATTGTATAAAATAATAGTTTTAAATACGAATGCAATGCAAACGATACTTTTTCTTTACAACTTAATTACATCATTCCATATTTTTACAAAGCTGTAAGAAATATTAAGTCTAAAAAAGAAAAAATGCCAAAACATTTCTGACTTTTTATTAGTTTTGGCAATATTAGTGTATTTTTACATTTTTACAATGGTTATAAAACAATAAAAATTTAAAAAGAGGTAAATTTAAAGGATTTCATGGTTGTTGTTTTTTTTAAATCCAGTTAAAGATAGAAACAATTAATAAACTATTATTTATTAATTCAAATTCTGACTTGTTTAAAATTTTGACTAAGTTTTGTTATAAAAATGTTTCCTTTAGATGTTTATAGCACTACTTAATCATTTTTAAAAAAATTGTAATTTTTCTTCAAATTTAAGCGCATATAAAATGCCAATATATAACAGTACTGGGTATGCTAATTTGCGATGATTAGTTTTATAAATGAATGTTTTTTTCATTTGTGAGCGAAGGAAAGAATTTTAAATCTGTCATTCTCTCAGATGCACATAAATAAAAAAAATGAACTGCAGATGTTAAATTCTTTTACAGTGCTCAATATTTGTGTTTAACTATTATGGGAATAATTTCATTTATTCTTCAGAGATATACTTAGATTTATGTCCACACGCTTAAATGTTACTATTCCCAAAGAAGATTGATTTATTTCTTCTGCAACTTAATGAATTGAATAGTAGCTTTAGGATATAAGATTAAGATTGTATTAAGCATTTGTATATATATATATATATATATATATATATATATATATATATATATATATATATATATATATATATATATATATATATATATATATATATATATATATATATATATATATATATATATATATTTATATATATATATATATATATATATATATATATATATATATATATATATATATATATATATATATATATATATATATATATATATATATATATATATATATATATATATATATATATATATATATATATATATATATATATATATATATATATATATATATATATATATATATATATATATACTATATATATATATATATATATATATATATATATATATATATATATATATTTATATATATATTTATATATATATATATATATATATATATATATATATATATATACATTGAAATACAGTACAAACAAACATTGAAATACGTCAATTTGTAACACCCTGAAAAAGACTCAGGGTAGAATAATCAAAGTAAATGCAGGAATACAGTAATACGTTCATATATATTCTCAGAAAAACTGAGACTTTACTCAGAAGTTCTTTTTCTATTTGTTTGCGTTCAGTTTGATTTTGTGTAGCATTTACAATATACCTATTATAATTGTTTTTATTTTTATTGCGTTAATTAAGAATTGTTTGTTTTCAGTTCTTATTTGCATTTAGATTTAAAATGAGTTTTCCTATATATTTTATGGATTTTTTGTATTAAACTGTAGAATTTCATAAGAGTCTAAGGCATCAGTTTGAAATGATTATTTTTTAAATTTTTGAGGTTTTTAATTTCGCGGTATTTATGCATACAAATTCTAAATTTATGTTTTATTTCTGAATTCATTGCATCACCTTATTTGTTTTCCAGGTTATAACATATATTTCCGAAATCTATGTACAAGTTCTCCACTAGTGAAATCTAAAATAAATAATCGTTTGGTAAGTCAGGAGTATAATATAAATTCCTTGAATTATTTGTGCATATTTAAAGGGCACAAGCGAAACGAGTACGTTCAGATAACATAAATTATATTAATTAATTAATTATATTAATTATAACAGATAACATAAATTATGCAACACAAAAAATCCTTAATAAATGGTTGTGTTTTTTAGTCTATATATAATACCATCTCATTCGAAAGCTTACTTAAATCATATATCTTCTTACACAGTGAATATGTCATAATTATCCATTAATAAATTGATAAAAATCAATACATTATCGAAATAACTAAAATTTTTATATTGTTATAAAATATGAATTTATTTTAGTAATACGTTGTAAATACACGCGTTATATCATAATATCATATTTAAAATCAACAGTTTGGAAATAAAAATTAAAAATAGTTGTATTTTAAAAATGGGAAAAAATTGTTAATATTTAGCTCTAAGTGAATATAGCTGTTTTGTATCCAAAAAGTAAAATAAACGAAAAATATGTAAATCTTAATTTTCATGATAAATTAGTTATCAAAAAGCATTGTGTCTATAAATGAGATCATTCCTTGATTTAATAATTTGGTTAGAGGCTATTAACTATCAAATTATAAAACTTGATTTACGACAACTGTTTTTAAACTTAAAATTTAGGTTGAGGTTATTTAATTTTGCAGTACTTCCATTTCAACTTTTCAACAATATTCGCTGTAAAAATATGTCGTCAAATTTTGCAAATTTTAACATTTTTTTTCAAAATGTAAAAGATAATCACACAATAATTTACTTATACCTTCATCGTAATAAATAGATACAATTTTATTTAAAATTTATATTATGTTAAATCGCATCACTAAATGGCAAATTTCGTATTCTCAGATAAGGTTGATGAGAAGATATGTAAAAACAAAATTTTCTCTAAAGTATATGAAAAAAACTAAAATAGAGCAAAAGTTCTTAGTATAAAAGTTCGCAAATTAAGTTAAATATAGAGGTTTAAAATGTGTAGTTTCTCTAATATTTACAAAGATTTCTGAAATATTTATTTCAAAATTGCGTACACATGTGAAGTAATTGTAAAATCTTATTAGTTTAACAGTTTAATAATTACAATTTAATATAAATTAATTAATTTTAAAATATTATTTATATTTATTTAAATTTTTATGAGTTGTTTTTAAAACAATATTTAAAAAGTATTGTACCTCAAAACTATAATATTTAAAAAAACTAAATATAGTTTCCAAAAATAAAAAAATATGCTATGCTAATAAAGGTAAAAAAAAATATATTTCAAAGAGACACCAATCTGTTTGAAATTTGAATGTATTTTTGAATAACATGTCCAAGGAAATCAACTGCAATTTGTTGGCAATTGAATAAACTTTGGTGTAAAAGTCATATTTATTAATGAACAACGAATTTAACCATAAACATGATATTGTAAAGGTTAATTATATAAGTGCACTTGCCTGTTGTTGTATAATGTATTTTGTCTACTTTCATTTTTAATGCTTTCAATAAATATTATTCTTATGCATAGGATGTGCTACATTCATTTCGGAAGAACCTTTCCTGCATAAATTTACCTAAATTTGATTGGAGTTTATACTCTGCAGTCTCCTCAGACACTATTTCTACTCCCATTAGAAGACGTTATTGGCGTGAATCAAAAAGCCTTATATGTAATATAAGATTAAAGTTTTTTTATTATCTGAAGGATTTTTAATAACAAATTTGTTATAAACAATCAGTTCCTAACAATCACAAATCAAATCCTGTCATCAAAATATAAGAATTATATATATATATAAGATATATATATATATATATATATATATATATATATATATATATATATATATATATATATATATATATATATATATATATATATATATATATATATATATATATATATATATATATATATATATATATATATATATATATATATATATATATATATATATATATATATATATATATATATATATATATATATATATATATATATATATATATATATATATATATATATATATATATATATATATATATATATATATATATATATGTGTGTGTGTGTGTGTGTGTGTGTGTGTGTTTGTGAGAATAATATGCATTTGCATCGTCCATACGTTTCACCTAATAAGAGATGTATTGGTGGGCATTTCTACATGTCCATTATATGATTAATCAATAGAGGTCAGCTAGTATTAGGATCTGAATTTAGTCTTCAAAGTGATATAAATAGTTCTTTAAATAAAAGCGAACCCGAGTGAATATTTTCATCCTCATCAATTACTTCATCACACATACCTTAAAATGCCAAATGGATAAGCCAATAACTGCGAATGGTTTGGTTCATCTTTTATTGTAGATACAAAAATTCATAGAAACCTACAGGAAATAGTGAACGCTCGCACCTATAGTGATGAGATCCTTGATTTTTATGTGCACACTTACACCGGAGGAACGTCTAATGATTTCCTATAATAGGACCACATTCCCCAATGTTTGCAAATCAAATGCCAAGCTTTAACATCAAGTAATTAAGCGTACTGATTTAGTAGCTTGATTACAAAACATAAATATCGAACATGTTTGGGATGCTTCAAAAATACGTATAGCTATTCTCAGCTCTTTTTAAAGGATTCTAAACTCTCTTAATACTGCTTTGCAAGAAGAATGTCTCTAATTTTTCCTGAATGAATAAACTGCATAATTCGAATCATGAATTGTTTCTAAGGGAAATTATAATATTCAATAATGATACTTTGTCTATATCAAGACAACTTATTCTTTGTTAATTTTATATACATGTGGTAATAAAAATAATAGCATAATTGCCTAGTAATTTTTGTACGTTATATTTAACTATATTTAACTGTATTGTTTTATATTTAACTATATATTGTTCACCATCAATAATTTTCACTAATTTTTTCCTGTATATGCTTGACTCAATGATACTTCTATGGGTTTTCTTTATTTAAAAAAAAAGTTTATCAATCACATGTTACAGTATGCAAACATTTTTAAGAAGTAATATTTAAAAACTAAATGTTTGTAAACTTTATATTTCAAAAGAGAAGTAATCAAAGAAAACTCATGGATCAAAGAAAGAATTTTATTAGAAAATTTCGATTCTAAGAAACATAGTATTTATTTTAAAATTATAATATTCATATCTATCTTTATAAAAACACACTATTTTCATTTTCTATGGTTTTCCTAAAACTTTAAAAACGATAGTAACTTTCCAACAATTATTTTCAACATATTTTATTTGTGTATCTTAATAATAACTTATGCTTAGAAATGGAACTGAAAGAAAAAATTATTTGTTATTCAGAAATTCCATGAAAATGGAGAATGTGAAGAAAAAGAACAGTTATTAACAAAACTATACTAAACTTAGGATTTTCTTTAAAGAAATACACTGTTAGTAAAACTTTTAGAAAAGAATCTCTAGATTTTTCTTTTATCTTGTTCTCTTCTTTTATTTTCTTGTTCTTTTATTTAAAATTTTCTATAAGAGATTTGAAAGATGGAAGTATACCAAAATTGAAGAATATATTTTAAGACGGTGACAAGTTTGTATGATGAATGTCTGACTCCATATGGGAAAAGGGGAATGGAGTAGCATCAACAAAATGTTTAGTTTCATGTCAAATATTCATTGGTCCATGAAAAACTGGTCTCGAGACTCAGACAATTTAGATAGATATGTGTTGGCATGTGGCAGAGCTATTATAGTATTTTAACTTATGTGTGTGTTAGCTTTTGTTCCTGTAAATAAAGTTTTTCTTCCAACTTTTTAAAGTAGTATTTAATTTTCATGACATGAAAAATACATTTAAATAACTCCCATCGGAATGACTCTTAGTAAATATCTTTGAAGCATTTTATATATTTATTTTTATTGAAAAACATGAGTTTTAATACTGCTTATTTAAAATACAGAATTTAAGATATTTTAGTTGAAAAGCACATTTCATATATTCGATTTCATTTATTTGA
The DNA here is from genome assembly GCA_030067965.1 of Latrodectus elegans. Taxonomy (NCBI): domain Eukaryota; kingdom Metazoa; phylum Arthropoda; class Arachnida; order Araneae; family Theridiidae; genus Latrodectus; species Latrodectus elegans. Next base: position 54,254,973 of record CM057810.1, on the reverse strand, counting down.
TTAGTCAATTAAATTTTAAAATTACATGAAGCAAATAAAAGTTATAAAATAAATATTTGATTGTATAGTGTAACACACAAAATTAATTTTTTTAATCTGTCAAAATGACAGTTTATATTGCGTTGCCAAAATTTGAGTGCATTTGTCAATAGATGCATTTCAAGTAAAATAGTACTTTTGCAATAAAATGCGTTCTCAAAAATATTCAATTGTTTATTCAGTTTAATGTATAACAGAAATTAAAAAAATGTTTGAAAAATATTGAATATTTTTACAATATACAACTATGTATTTCTTGAAATTGTATCAAACATATGGTGAGATTCAATAAGCATAATGAAATCACAAATTATTTACTGAGAATTTTACATACAATTAACAAACAGATTTTTGTATTAAATTTTAAATATTAAAAAAAACGTTTTTACATCACTTTCGAGCATTTAAAACTTGATGCATATTTTTAAACATATATTTCTGACAAGCTAATTATAAAAATAAGGGCTTATGCTTCTTATTTTAACATAAAAACGTGTAACTAAAACAATTTTAATAGAAATGCTTACTAGTGTTCATATTATGTAAATTTTCGATGACACCTAAAAAATGGAAATTTGCTTTAACATGCATGAAATAAATTATAACATCAGCTAATTTATTCCTTTCTCAGTTTCACTTTAAAAACAAAATTCTAATTACAACAAAGAGTCTGTTTTACATACATATTTTTGATGATAATTAAAATTCAATCTTGAAAACCATAATTTATACAATACATATTGCAAAGGAAGTATATTGTACATATTTCCATTAATATTTATTGCAAACTAAAACGAAACAAATTGCATATAGAATTATATAATTGGTATAAGGTAAACTAGTCAATTGAAATAAAATGTGTGATCTCAGAGTGATTTTAAATTATTTTCGGTTTATCGTCTATGAATTTTCATAATTTAGCAAAATAGTTTCCATTATTTGGTAATAATACTTTCAATTTTTTAGAAATTAACCCAAATGAAATTATTACTGTAACTAGATGTAATTAAAATGTATTTAATTTTAAGCTTTAGTAACATATGTTTTATTTTACGATTAAGTAAGTTAAAAAGAAATTTGACTTTCACTGCCATAATTTAATTTGTAAAGCTAGATACTAAGTATAAAATTTATATTTTTGTAATTAATAGTTAAAGTTGGAAAAAACATGTTTTCAAAACAAACAGCATAATTTGGATTTTTATGATGCGTAAAATTTCACAACGTAACTTCTCTACTTGCTTAGTTTTACTTATGCTTAATAATGACTGTTTATAGTTAAAAAAAAATGTTATAATTTCATAGCTTCATCATTTTTTAAAAATTTTTTGACATTTACATTTTTTGTTTAAAATGTTACTTTGATGTTAAGATGCTTATTTCAGGGAATATAAGTTCATTTACAGATATGTAAAATTTACTTTAAGATTTTCAAAATTTTAGTTTACTTATATGTATAACTAATATTATTTTAAATAATAAAGAACAATATTAGCATATTAATAACTAGTCTAACATTTATCTATCGATTGTTATAAATAATATTTAGAGAAATGTTTATTAAATTTTATAAAAATTAAATAATACATTTTTTGTATCCCAACAAATCTGTATTATATATATCTCTCTAGATCGTAGATAACTTCTTCCTAATAATAATCATCTTCCTATTTTTCTGTGTAATCGTACTAACACAGTAAATTTATTGAAACGTAAATTTTTAATGATCGATAGAACAACTGTGCTCAAATACAAAAATAATAACTACATTCTTTTTTAGTTTGATATTTGTAACCATCAACAGAAATGAGAAAATTCTTCTCATGTACCAATACCATCTTCGACTGTATTGATAAACACTCAATGAAATTAATACTTCTCCTACCCCTAGAAAATTTTCATTATGCTAATAGATTTCTGTAATTTATTCAAAATTTACACAGTAATTATTACTTAAGCATTAATGTTTACACATAAAACTGATAATGTAATAATTTTTGTTCCTTATTCTACATAATAATGATCATTGTAGAGTCGAATACATTAATTCTTGACGAATTGATCCAAGAAGTATTTTAGTCCAGGATGATTTGACTGTTAAATTATTTGTTAAAAATGTATAAAATACTCTTTTATCAAATAGTTGTCTATCTGGGACTCAATAAATGAGAAAATTTATTACAAAATAACTGGTCCTGTTATTTGCCTACTGTGAATTTTAATAACGTGATCTCATTCGAAAAAATAAATACTTCAGGAATATTAGACACAGACTGTGTGTTGAAAATGAACCTACCAGCTTCACAACAAGAAGTAAAATCCATTTTGCCTATTGCATATAAAAATATACATTATCAAAATCTTCAAAAGAAAACTAACCATGAATAAAAATACTATAAATATTGAGGAGAACCATCAAATGATGAAACAAAATATAAAAATTAAAGTATAAAAAGCTGAATCTTTTCATCAAAATATTGTTGTAAAATTAAAAAGATATTTTTATTAAATGTTTATTCAAAATTACAAGCTTAAGTTTCATCAGTATTTATGAAATCATGATTAAATAGTAATTCTATTTACTTATTTGAAAAAAATATTGATGAAAATTTTATATTGAAGTAATTTAAAAATACATATAGCGTTATTAATAAGTTTTGGGAAAGATATATTTTGTCAACAATTTTAACATCAAATCAGACAATTACAAAATCTGATATCTTCTTTCAAAACATCCGTTGTTGATTTTTTAAAATAATATTAGAATTTTACATTTTTTCTTACTTTTTTACCTTATACATTAGCATTACATATTATTTATACATAAGCATTACATATTATTTATACATTAGCATTACAGTATACAAAATTAAAATACTGCTAAAAAACTGAATGAAACAAAATAGAAATTTTGGTAGATACGAGTAATACTAATGAGAAAAAAAAGCGTCTTTTGCTTATCAAAAAAGGAAAATATTACTTAAAATTTTGAATTGTTTTCCTCTGAAATTATAAATATTTCACATCAATTTTTGTACATACGAAATTTGTATATTTATTGCGGATTATAATAAAAAATAATTTTATCCCTTTTGATATACAAGTAAGTTTGATGTTTTCCATTTTTTAATTAATTGAAAAATAATATTCAAATATCTGATCATTGGTAGTACTAGAAATTTAGAATTAACTTTTAAAAAGAGAAAAATTTATAGGTAAATAACAAAGCACGTTTTGGTAATAATTTATCAAAAATACTGAAAATATGAATTTCAAACTAAAGGATTCAAATTTTACTACAAAAATTTATAACAGCAAGACGGTTTCCAATAATGCTGAAGCAAAGAAATAAAAGATAAAATAAACTTAATAAAATATAAATATTTTCTTACGCTTTTTATTGTTAACAAATAATGTCGATATCTTTCATACTGTCAAATATGAATAAATGTGAATTTTTCTTATTTTTTTAAACATTTATACGCATGCATATGCATAAACATATTCATGAAAGTATTTTGAAATAAAATAAATTTGTAACAGAAAACATACTTTGAATCCTTTTCAAAACACAAGTTGGAAAGAACTGATGTGTTTTTGGAAAGCAATCTCCTTTTATGGATTAAACTTGCTTTATTGCTTAGAGAATTCTTACTACTACATTTTTCGATTTCCGTATCATACGGAAGTATCTAAAATATACGTTATACTGTTGTCATTCAATTGAAATTAGGTTTCATTTTTTCTTTTTTTGATATAACAATGAACAAAAAAGCTATTTCTAGTTAAAAAATAGTTTTTATAAATTTATCTTTTAGTAGTTTTAACAAAATTATAATTTGTATCCAAATAAGATTAAATGCATTAAATAAAATTATTATTATTGTGCTATATGAAGTAATAGAAATGGTATAAAATTGTATTAATTTGATGCTATTTCAAATAAATATGTACAAACATATTTATAACGTACATAATCTTTGTTTTTTAAAATCTGAAAAAGGATTATAAATTAATTGTGAATATTATTTTGCAAGTTTATATATATATATATATATATATATATATATATATATATATATATATATATATATATATATATATATATATATATATATATATATATATATATATATATATATATATATATTACTTCATTAGGGACATCAAAGTATTATTTTTTACTTATATTAGTATTCATAATAAAATAAAATTTGATTTCTTTCGTATTATATCAGGGCATCACCTTTAAGAACAACTTTATAATTGGTTTTCAGAAAAAAAAATTTTCATTATCTTATTCTATCTGCTATTTTGTAAGTAATAATAGCAGCTTATTTAAATTGTTAATTTTCAGGAATTTCATTTAAAGTGGTGAGATGATACAAAGATGTTCATTTTATTTTTACCTTTTATTATTTTAAAAATATTTATGAAAGAAAAAATATTATAGTTATCATTTAATTGTAGGATGTAATGATATTTAAAAGTACATTCAATTCACATTGAATGATCATAATATATTTTGCAATTATATTACCACAATTTAAGTTAACTATATATTCATAATGGCAAGCAAAATTTTAAAACATTATTCTTAATTGCAGTCCGAGAAGTATTGAAGTGCTGGTAAGAATATAAAATAATAAAGAATATAAAATTATAATGAATAAATTTTAGATATATATTTTTTAGCAAATGTTTAATTAATGAAATTTACCAAACATACAATATTGTAATTGAAATAAAATTCTATTTCGATAAAATAATAGTTTTAAAATTAATTTTTTTCATTATTTTAAATTTCATGAGCATTTAGTTTATATTTATTCATATGATAACACATACACAGTAATCTAATCGTGATTACTCTTAGCGAAAATATTTAATTAATTACCCTGAGAATTTCCATTAGAAAAAAAAATTAAGCTAATGAATGCATGCAATTATCAGCTGAAAACTAATCTCTAAATCAGGCTTATGATAATTTTAGATATGAATAACACTTTTGGAGTAAATTCCCTGAAGTTTAAAAACAATCCCCATTTAAAACTTCGTATTTTAATTTTTATTAATTTCAAAATATTAATTAATCATAAAATCTAAATATGTGCCGAAAATTTATTATTTTATCACAAAAATGTTTTCTAAATTTATAATCACTTTGAATATAAATAATTATACATGGTAACTAAATATTTATATAATATAAAAATAATAAACACAGCCCGACATTGAAAATAAAACTCTGGAAATATAGAGAGACAGAAAAGAACAATAAGTTATCTTTATTTCGAAAAATGATATGCATAATACAGTGCTATAAAAGGATTGAGTCAGTAAGTTGTAAAAACACTGCGGATTGCAATACACGAAGCAACACGTCCAAGAAAAGAGTCAAAGAAAGTATGAACGACATTTTGCGATATGACTTTCATTTCCTATCTATTATTTACCGAATTCCATCACTGAATGACGCAGTAGTAAGATCTGAAAATGGCGTTCAATCATATACCTAACGTGCTTTATAGGTGAGAAACGGGGTGAGTACATATGCCAGGAAATTTGCAGGATATGTTGGCTAATTCGAGCAATGTGTGGTCGGGTGTCATCCTGCTGAGAAAAGGCACTGGGTACTCTTTGAGTGTAAGGGAGTGTCACCGACATCATCCACGTATTGTTGAGCTGTCATAGTGCCATGAATATCAACTAGAGGTGACATGACGCCGTAAGAATTGATGCCGTGTAATCAACTGGTAGGACATTCAGTAGTTGCTGCATTATTGGACATTTTTCCATGTTAACGTCACACTCGTACGCAATACTCGAACGCGTCAGAGGATAAACAGAAAGTTTCCCTATATGTGAAGATGATATATTGAAACTCCGTCGTAAACATCGCTCTAATAAGGCACCATTTCAGACGTTTATGTCTATGCTGTAGGTTCAATGGAAGTCTTCTTAACGGATGACAAAATCACAGTCCACTTGTAATCAATATGCGAAAATGCTTGTGCTCGATATAGGAGTATCTAGGTTGTCTTGCACAAGCTGTAGAGTTTTAGTAGACGTGTTTTGTGAAGCCACCACTGCCTATCGTCAAATGAGTCGATTTACACGTGCTAACGTCACTCTGGCATCATCGGCATCCCGCAAACGTTTCGTAATTTCTTTTTCCAACTATCTTCGCCATATCTGATGCTTTGCAGATGTGACCAGGTGTCTATCAGTTGCATTTTGCTTAAGTACCAACCTGCCTTTCTCAGTCTAATAGCTATGTCTCTCTTAAGCGTATGTCTGTTGAAATTCGTGGACACGGCCTGGCATTTTTTACAACTAAATGTACCCTTTACAACAAGAACAAACTTTCAGTGATTATTTCTCAAGCATGAATAGCTTCCGTAATATTGATCACTCTGCCACATTTCACCTTATATAATATCCTACGTGAACTGGAGATTTGTGCATTTCACATCTTTCGCAATATTTTGTAAGATGCAACTCCGCTGAAGAAATTTGAATGATTTTCTGGGCCACACTTTCTTAGTGTTGCATTTTGAATGTTGGTAAATGCGTAATGATTTATCCCTTATTTTAATTTTTTGCACTTTTAAATTATCAGTAATTCAAATGTAAATTAATAGTTGTTTAATAATGATTTATGAAATAATAACAGAAATTTTTTTTTGTTATTTTCTTTATAACAGAATAGGAATAGTTATGTATTTTATTTTATGAAAGTATATAAGAAAGAATTTAATATAATTATGTACAGGGAGAACACAATTTTAAGGATAAAATAGTTTATTCTTGCAAAGAAGTTGAAAAAATATCTGGAATTTGAAAGAATATAACCTAATACATAATAAACAAAAGTTTACAACCATTCCAAATCTTTGAGGTTTCATAAAAATTCCAAGCATCTATATTGCAACATGGAAAGTTTAAAAAACCTCTAAAGTCTGAATTAAAGCAATGCGTAAAATAGGTAAGAAAAATGCAACCAAAAGGTGTTTTAAAACTCTGTAACATTTCCTTAAAAATATTGCATTTGAAAAAATGTTAACATTATCAGATGTAGTCACCACAAACAAAAACACTTTTTCTTAAAAGAAGTGTAGGAACAACTCAGATCATGCTTTACTCGTTTTGATAGTCACATTTAATTTTTTTTTTTTGAAAAGTTAGTAAAATTTTTAAAACATTTTTGTTTTATCTCAAATTTGTAGATTTTTTAAAAATTTTTCTTAAATTTTTATTTAAGACATAAAACTTAGAATATATTTGTTTATTTTTTATTGAGAAAATGCATGGTTTCATAAAAACAGGGATAAAACATTCTTAAAATTATACATAATGCCCATATATCATTCAAAAAAGACTTCAATGTGCATCAAATTAGTTTAACATTTATTCATTTATACATGAAATTCATATGTGCACTGATTTGACTTTAGTATACCAGAAGAATACAAACAGCCTAATTGATTATATTGGAATATAAACATTAAGATTCTCATATAGTATATTGAGTAGGAAGATTAAATTCTCAGAAAATAAATAATTTTCTAGCTTTCTTCAAAAAAAAAAAAAAAAAAAAAAATCATATAAATCCTTTGAAATATTAAAATCTTGAAATTTGAAATCCTGTATATGATTAAATTTTTTAATAATATAATTTATAAGAAATCCTCTCGTTTGAAAAATGCTATTAAAAGAATGTAGAAAATATCATAAACTTGTTTAGATTAAAATTATTATTAAAATAAAAAATTGAATTTTCCGTACTTATTTGGATCTTGGATCTAATATATTTAACAAAGTTTTGGCCTGCGTAGCAGACACTTTACTTCTTTATCTGTAATAGCTCCTGGAGGAGAAAAACATGTCTTTACTCACACAGAGCGTGAGCCTGAATGCGTATGATAGCCAATCAGTTATGAGAGGAAACCTGTTTGTTAGAAATTTTTAGACTACGTAAGGCAATTGTTTCATAAGAAGTTGATAATCATGGTATCCATTAATGCAGGATTACCTCAGTTGTTCCAGTTCACAGGAATTTAGTTATTAAATGTTCCTGAAAATAAAGCTTAGCTGGAAAGCAGTAATGTGATAGTCATCTGATTAAATTAAATGGTTAATTACTATTGCGTTTGAATATACTATAAATATATGATTGGATATTATTTCATAAAAAATTACAAATATATATTTTGGATTTAATTTTGTTAAAAACCATGAATCCTGAAATTTTTATTTGAAATTTAATATACAAATAAATATAATAAGAAGATTCATTTTATATAGTATACATTAGCTATTGTATTGTCTATACCTTAAGGATTTCTACTAATTCAATTTAATCTAACTTAATTTAAATAAACTAAAACATAAGTTTTTGTTCAAGAAGATAACTAAAATACTTTAAAAGTGCAAAAAAGCAATATATCCTTTCATAAAAATATTTTTTGAAACGAAACCTAGAAGAAATTAACATACAAACTGAAAATTTGCATCGAAATTGAGATCGTGTAAAGCTTCTTTTAAAAAATGTTATTTTTATGGACATGATACTGCGAAAAATTGAGAAAGAAATTATAAAAAAAAAATTTAGCATAAATAATAATTTATTTGCAGTGCTTTACAATTTTAAATATTATTATTGTTATGGAATTTCAATTTTCAGACCAAATAAAATTTCATGTGATAAATGCATACATTTTAAAAACATTGGTAACTATTTGTTACATTAAAATACATTATTCATAATTCTCAAATATTAATTAATATTAAATAATATAAATTTTAATAATTTCCTTCAATTATTTTTTATTTGTTATAATCGCATCTTTACTATCAATTGTAATATTAATAATATCCTTCTTATTATTAGCACACAAACGTTATATTAAAACTATTGGACTGTAAAAAGTTCTTCTTGTATATAAAAATTTAAACAAGAAGCATACTGAAAAAATTTTATCGTAAATTATAATCAGTATGAATTCTTTAAATAGACATCAAAGAAATATATTAATATATATGAACACGTTATTAAAAAATTCCTTATATTTTTTTATGAATATAATAAAATTTCCTTGGGTAATGCATAATATAACACTACTTTCATACTTTCGAGTTCTAAGCAATGTGCAATAATTAAGATTTCTTATTATAATTCTTAATATATATAATCTTTATGAAACTTGTTTCGTGTTCTGTAAAATAGAACAAAGTGATGAAAACTTTCTAAAATATTGTGCTATTGTTTAGTAAAATCTTTTAATCTTTACATTATCTTTTTTTGTTATCTTTGTACATAAAATAACTTTCTTAGTGTGCTTGTGTATTATTTTGAAATCAGTAACACATAAATTTTAGATATTTTTTAAAATTTGTAACATTTATAATTTTTTGAATCCAATATTCAATCAAATCAAAATAAAAAAAAAATTTTTGTTAAAAATATGGCAATTATAATAAAATATTTAGCATACGAAAATAAAGTATCCATGTATAAATTCAGTCACAAATTTTTTTACATAGTTTATTGAATTAACAAATATTATTGCTACTCATTTTTGTTGTATATTTTAAACATTCTTATGTTTAATTATTTTGATCGTAAGAAATACCTATGTTACATGATACTTTTTTTCCCATTTCCAATTTGATTACTTATTTTAAAAATTTAATTTCTTAAAAAAAATAATCACATTTTGAATGGTATCTTTTTCAACTGTAAAGAGGAACATTTTTAAATTGAGTTTTAAAAATCTAATATTACTTTTTTTAATCCAATATCTTCACTTGTTTGTCGTTAACTTTGATATATAAGATAAATTGGAGTTTTCAGATAATCGCGAATAAATGAAAAAGATATATTTTTTCACTAATAAGTATTAATATCAAGTTGAATCTTATGTTCGAGAAAAATCATTTATTTTTAATATTATTATTTACAACAAATAAAAAAAAATATTTTCAGGTATTTTTTTTTATATTTTAAATTTCTTGTGTCATACTTAGATTGCATCAATAAAACAAAAATAAATTTTGAGCTGTCTTCCTTATCCCAAATGGTATGCTGTTAAGACATTTTTAAATTCGTCAAAGATACACTTTTTTCCAAAAAAAAGAATGTTTAATATCATGTCAGGATGCATAAGAGAGAATTGAATATTGAGAAAAAAGGTGATTTAATTTAAAATAATGAGGAATTTGAGCGAGAGAAAATTACTTTCTGTTTCGTGACAGGAGGGATAAAACGTCAATCTATTGTTCTTATAATTGTTAGAATTTCAAGAATTTTTGCGACCTAATCTTCAAACTTTGTGCAATTCTTATCTGCAGGAATGAGTTTTCTAAGGCACTTTCTTGCGTTTTTCACATTAATTAATTTTGCCAATAAATTTACATCACATTTCGAGTATATTTTCCTTTGCAAGACATCCCTTTACTGAAAAGAGTTTGGAAAATTCTCTTCGTATGAATTTTGGAGTAATATATTTATTACAGTTAAATGTATTTTTCTTTATTTAGGGAAAATGTTCAATAAATGTCAATAAAGATGCCAAATAAAATGGTTTTATATTTTTGATAGCTTATATACTGATTTATTGAATATATAATGAAAAAACTCATTTGAATATTATTTAAGCTCATATTCTTCATAAAATCATTTTTGGTTAAAAATGTTAAAAATTCTTAAAACATTAAATAATAATTCATACCTATATTATTTTCTTATACATGAATTATTTTCTGTTGCAACAATTCAAGAAATGTCTCCAACAATATTTTATATTTTTGAGAAATATAATTTGTTTTTAATATTATCAAAATCACAAGGCAAATTAATTTTTAGGCATACTTTTATGTTAATGACAGAAATTCTACGAACTCACTTGAAAGTAATTTTTTTTCAGAAAATGATAAATATAGCATCTGTAAAAGTATTCAAGAAATTCATCTATTCTGTTTGAAAATGTTTAGCTGGAAATGAGTTAAATGTGATAGCCAAGACTGATATATTTCTTGTCACAGCACAAAATTTTATTTATTACTATCCATATATCCTATGATAGATTATCAGGATTTAGTTTTATGAAAATTATTCAAAATGTTTTCATTACCTGTGTTATAAAAGTTACTATTTTAATAGAAAGAGTTAAAGATATTTATAAAATTGATTTATCTGAGTCATAAAAAAATGATCTATTTCAAATGTTATTCCAAGCTCATTTTAATTTAAAATAAAATACCATGTTTCTAATCAAATCATTTTTAAGAAAAATTACGAATTTATTCTTGTTTGATTTAGTCAAATCTGCTTAAATGAAACTATTATCAATATTATTTTTCCCAATAAAACAATAGAAATTGAACCATAATTAAAAATACAAATGAATAAAAATCCTGAAATACTAAATATTTTATTTTTACAGAGATATTTTATATCTGTAATTACAGTCTTTCCTATATCTCATGTGCACATACATTCAAAAACAATAAAAATCTAAATAGTATTTTCACTGATTAAAATTTTCAATAAGATATTAATGTTATAATACAAAACATATTCTTAAATATTGTTTATTTAAAAATGTTCTTTTTCAAATAAATTATTTACAAATATTTCGTGTCCTCTTTTGATATTTTAATCAAATTATTTTTTTTTTAGAAATGAAAAATAAAATAATTCTGAATCTGATTTTATTTACTTCCAAAAAAAGGAAAAATGAAATACCTCCTTACTTTTGAAAAATATTTTTTGAAAATTTATTTTTCTACAAAAATACTAAATATCAACTTATATTTATTAAATTTAAATACGTAAAAATATGGTATTTTACTGTTTTGTGATCTAAATTTTCAGATTTTATGTTCTATAATTATTTACAATATTCAATGAATAAAATATCCATTAAGTTATTTGTATGGCAAAAAAAAAAACATTGCTATTAATCGTGGAATACTCAAAAGTATATAATTTAAAGTATTATTTTTCTCTAAATATATTTTATGCATGTTTCCTTTATTAGATAACATGACCATTAATTTCATTGACTAAGAGTCAATGAAATTAATGGGCATGTTAATAAAAAATATTATTAACATATTTTGCCAATTTTTTTGACCCTGTTTATATGAAACAAAATGCTTTCATATGAATAACGTAATTGTTAAATTGAATTTTCTTGAAGATGATTGAATATACATTTATAAATTAGATACAGGACTCATGAAGATTGTTGCAAGTGATATTAATTCATATTTCTCACTTCATTAAAAATTGTTTTCGTATTGAATACATCAAGAAAATTTAAATTTATATATATGTGCAAAATAATCAAGCTCAATTCGTCTGTCATAACTTTGAGTCGCTTTTCAACTCAAATTTCTCATTGTATATCAATTTTCTGCAGCTTATAAATATTTTTGATCTTAAAATTATCATATATATCTCATATATATCTCATATAATTATTTATCATAAAATTTTGTTACGTTTTCAACACATTATTTGCTTTGCTAAATTATTTAAATGTAAGAATTATAATTTATAAAAAAATAGTTTTGTTTTTTCTACCATGATAATGAAACTAACAACTGGATAAGAATATTATTACATGTTAGAAAATAATCTTCATGGATAATTATGCTTCATCTGCCTCTAAAACAAATTTATAACGCATAAAGCAGCATAATTAACAGTTGAAACAATGTATAGTGCTTTCTTAAGAAACTTTACAATCTGTTTTTCGAAGTGAAAGTGATTGCTCTCAGAAATTTAGTCTTTTAAGCAAACAGATGAATTTATGAATTAGATTTTAAAAAGTTTATAATAATATGTGTATATATATATATATATATATATATATATATATATATATATATATATATATATATATATACTAATGACATTGCTTTAGATATTACTTGTAAAAAGCTACATATTCAATTTTAACATTTTGACATTTTGAAACAAAATTGAAAATTAATTCCTTGTAATAAAAAATTATAATAATTTTTTTTTAATTTTTTCTCATATGAAATAACAAAATTAAAATATATAGCATTACTTTGCAATTTTACTATTTACTATTATATATTGTTGGTCATTTTGATGTATTTATTAATAAAAACTATTGTTCCTAATATTTATTTTTATTCCATTATGAATACAATAAACACTCATTTTTACAAAACTAAAGCATAAAAATGTGCATAATTTTATTAAATTGTCAATTGCAACTGACGTGGTACAATACATACATAATTTTAATCCCCATTTACGAACAAAATGTTTGAAAAATCTCTTTTTTACGAGCTCATTTCTATGCAGCTTTAATTTAAGTTTATTACTTTATCGTTTGATGTTTCTATTTTTTTAAATTTAGTATTGAGGATCGTAAATGTTTCAAATTTTGGATAATTATCTTCTATAAATTACAAACCAAGAGTTTTCAAATAGTTCAATAGGAATTTCTCCACCCTAATTTAACTGTCTTCTAAAAGATTAAGCGTCAGATTAAAATCGTTAAGTAAAAGTGCAAATATCGTACAAGACATCTCCAAAGATAGATTGTGGCGTTAAACTGACTTTACAAAATGACATTATAGACAAAATGTACTTGTATTACTATTGAAGAAATGATATCTTAAGTATTGCTTACTCTTTTTTTCACGAAGACATTATTAAAGTAGCCAAAGAAACTGTAGAGAATCAAGTGCATTTAGTGATTTGGTGTTCTTCGCTTTCATCCTAACTCGAATAAAGACGAATTACTCATCCAAGAACTTCTGGAAAGACATTCAAGACCGTTTGAAATTTCCTTACAGTTATTTATAATTTTTGGTTCAAACTCAATCACATGAATAATAAATAATTTACAATATGATAAATAAGAATAAAAATATTCAGGTATCATACAAGAAGAATGCTTTATACTTTTACGACCATCTGCAAAACAACTATATGTATGATTGACAAGATTGAATTCTACTTTGGGAAACATTTTTGTAAAATTGTTCCTTATATCAAAAAAATAATAAATAAATAAATAAAATAAAATAAATGCTTTTAAAAATCTATTTTTAGAACAAAACTCAACAACATTATTTTACCTGGTTTTTGATCGATAAAATGAAAATAAGAACTGTTTTTATATAAGAATTTATTTGCGTGTGTTTCCACATATTACATACTAATATTTTTTATCTTATGGAATATTATAAATAGAATAATTTAACTGAAAATCAATTATAATAGAAGAAATAAAACATTTTTAATAATAGAACAATTTAATTGAAAAATCTTTCTAATTTAACTTTTATTTTTCTACATAACGAGTTTCTGTTTCCTGAAATATTTTTATCAAGAGTTCTATAAGGAGTTTTAAGCAATTTTTACTGTGAGAACTATTAACTTATGTGTTAAATGAGCGTCTACTGTGGTATGACATAAAAAGAATAACTGAGCCCAAAAATCAAAAACTAAAATATAAATCTAGAATATTAATCTCTTTCATTATATATATATATATATATATATATATATATATATATATATATATATATATATATATATATATATATATATATATATATATATATATATATATATATATATATATATATATATATATATATATATATATATATATATATATATATATATATATATATATATATATATATATATATATATATATATATATATATATATACTTGTATTTATATATATATAAATACAAGTTTTAAAACATAATTTTATAAACTTTAATTATTTTTGACGATTTAAATGAAAAAAAAACTGTACTCAAGAATAAATTTAAAAATGCTCAGTAAATTTAATTACAGCATTTTATATTTTCAGAAGTTTTCTTACCTTTTTTTTTTTCCTTTTCAATAAAAAAATAATACTTTTGAGTTTAAATTTACTACAATTTAAATAAAATGAAAGATTGTCATGAAACATAAAATATGTTTCGCCGCAATATTATTAAACAATCTTAGCGTACTAAAAAAGTCTCAAGCATTTTAAATGACAAAAATATGAATAAAAGTAAAACATAAATTGCGTTTTTTCAAAGTTAATGAATACAAGAAATTCAAAAATAAAAAAATTCAGAAAAATAAATGTGCACAATTAAAGTGAGACGTAATTAAAATTCTTGTGCTGCCATAAAACAAAATCCTTCAGCTAAATATTATAATTTTGTGTTCTTTGTGTTTCTTTGGTATTTTAAATTATCCAGTGATGCAAAATTATAAATATTTTTTTGGGAATGTAATCACATTTATTTTAAGAACTATTTATCTATTGACTGCAACAATAATTTTATAATAGTTAAGGTGTTAACTAAAACTGTAATAGTTTGCATTCTAATTGCAAATAAAACTGAAAGCAAAATAATATATTGATTGATCTTCTTCATACAAATGTATGCTGAATAATTTTCTGAGCTATACGCAACGTGCATTAAATTATTACTTTTATTTTAATTTGGATTATGGTAAATAGTTTACTAATTTGTTAAAAAAAAAGTGTTTCCTCTCATAACTTTTTACAAAAATTAAGTTTGTGGAAATTTATAGAATGCATGTGTAGCATAATATTAAGATAAATGATGCTTTGTTAAATATTTTTTCATATATTAAGGAAAATTAATTAAAATTTTTTTTTATCTTACCAAATGTCTTACCTTAATTTAAAATGAAAAAAAATATCACCAATAATATAAATCATGCATTTTTATGATGAGTATTATTAACTATATTTTTCAAAAAATTTTTCTTAATCACTGAAAATTATGTGTATCACATATATTTATGAATATTGGTAGTTTGCATAAAAGGATACCATTATAAGAATTTTACACGTAGTTATAAAAGTATAAATTGTTCTTTTTTGGTAACATTTTTAATGGAAAGAACTTTTGTATATAAAGTAACAAACCTTTACCATTTTCTCAGTTTAGCGTACACAGATTAAAATAATATTGGAAAGCATGATATTAAATAATGCGTGATTTAAAAAAAAGTACTTTATAGACATATGAGAACAACAAATGTTCAGAAATCATCAATATAAATATAAAATTTACCTAAAAGAAATATTTACATTTAGCCTAAAAAGTAATTATTGAAAGTAAACAAATCCTTAAATAAATAAACATGTTTACGAAGAAACATCAAAGTGTCAGGTAATATTCATTTTTTATTTTGGAGTTTTGTATTCGATCAATAACTTTTCTAAATTTTGAACTAATTTCACTGAATTAATTTGTAGAATGAATATAAAAATTGAAGTAGTCAAAAAATAGAGCTTTGCTTTAAGTAGTTTTTCTTTCTTATTTTCTTTTTAATTAACAACCAATGAGATTCAATTAAATTTTCTTAATATTTTTAACTATAAAATTTTAGTAAATTATTCTCTAATTGCATCAGGGCATACAATAACAATAAAATATTTATACAACAATAACTTATTAAAAGCATATCGTTCTTTTTTAAGGTTACTGATTGTCAAATATAAAATATTTCCAAGTATAAAATCTATCAAAAGACTTCAAAGTAGAAAATGGAATGTTTACAACGGTATGCATTTTTTTATTATTTAAACATTATTTAGAACCTTTTTAACACAATAATAATTTCATTTTTGGTCATGCAATATTGCTACCGATTATTAATTAAAATATCTTTACAAATTGTAATTACTTATATTTAATTATAAATAAGGTTAAAATCTAAAATCTATTAACTTTACATCCTTAATTGACATATTAATATTTCTATATTATGTAAATTTAATCTTATTTTATAAAAAGGGAGAATATGTTTGCAAAGATTTAACATAAAACGTAATATTGAGTATCTCAAGATTTTTTTTAAAATAATTATATTTATATTATTTACCTACCATATAACAATAGCATCTTCATTATCAAGATGTTGGAGTCAAAGAGTATATAGAGATTATTTGGTTAGTTTATTTATTCATATGTATTTTGTAATTTTATACATCGATGTATTTTATTTGATTTGTTTGTAAATTAGTAACGATTTCTATGTAATTTAGTTTGAAATTACAATTAACTTAGTTGTATAGCTTCCTTTAAAAGCCTACTAACGGAAGCCGAAAGAAAATTTACAGGCAACATTTCAAACAAAAGTATAGTGTAAAATTTAAATAACTAGCCAAAATTAATAAAAAAAAAATCTTGTAATCAGTACAATGAAGTCCCAACTCACTAGAAAGGTATAAGTATGTAAATGTCAGAAATAGAACGTCACACTCGGCACCAGTATACACAAAATGTGCATGGTTAACGCCAACAACTGAAGGCTGCAAACATGGATACACAGTAAAGACGGATACACAATCAAAAACATTTAGTACAAGAATGATTTCCTTAGTACAATATGGCTAGAAAAAGTCACCTTGATGATTTTGCTCATAGAAGAATGATCAGGAAGATTGAGGAGAGGCATATTGCGACCAGCGAAACTGAAGAAATTGGAATCAGGAAAATTTTCCCTTCGTACGTTTGCAACGTATTTTACTCCATAGGTAATTTTGTAAGAAAAAGTAAAAGTAACTATTTCCGGAAAACAATTGCAGTGTGTAATCGATGTATAGTCTTGCAGGAAAAAAGAGACAGAAATCAATAAGTATTCTTCACTCATCAGAAATCAGACACTATTTCCCTCTGGCAAGCCCGTGGCTGAACTTTAACAAATAAGAGGAAGCTATTGGGTGGTAGTCTGTAATTTAGACACTGGGATTAAGCAGAAGAAACCCAATACTTTACTACCACCCATAGAAGTCACTTAGAAGACATTGCTACCACGACATACTTAAGTGACCCCAGTCAGCTTTGGTAAACACGAATGCTTTTCGGTTAAGTTGCGATTCACATCCATTACCTTTCAACTGTGAAAATGGTGCTCTAACCAGGCAAGATTTTATTTCAGCAACTGTGCGCAGAAACGTGGCGACAAATATCATGCTGATCATGATCAGTCATCTTCACGAAGGTGTACTGTTTTCTTGCTGATCTTAAAACTGTTTCCCTTTGAAAGTTGATCATCAGCTCCACTATTTAGAGTGGGTCATAAATTAAACTTCGAATATTTTATAAATGAATATATGTACACATAAGGAGGAAAGTCCTTTCAGGGCAATAAGCGATTTTCACATCCAATTAATTTGAAGAAAGGCCTGACAAGTTTCCATCCAATTTGATCTAGTTTCTGATCTTATTAACTTGGAATAATTGTCTTAGGATATATCATAGTGAAAGAAAGACGTAAGTTCCGCATTTTCAACAATGGTTGTGTAACTTGAGATCCCAACTTTTATGAGTCACCCTAACACATGCACGCTTGTTAAACGGTTACATTGAAGCTGCTTCTTACTATGAGTAACATTACTGAGCCACACCGGATTCCTACCGTAGAACATTTTCTGCTAAGAAAAAGCATCATTCAAATAGAATGAGCAGTGTATTCTTTTATTTAAATCCCTTAGTGTAGGTACGAAAGGTTTTGTGATAGCTAGTTTGATTAAATAATAGGCATTCTTATTTCAATTACTGCTGGAAAATTTAGTGCTGAATATGAAAAAACATCTGAAAGCAATCAATTTATTAAAGAGAGTCCCTTATATGATTTCTCGCAAGTTTTGAAAAGAAAACTATTTCTTAAGTTTAAGTTTTGCACAACAGTATATATAACTAGTGTGGTATGAATATTCTTAAATACCATGCAAGTTTGCCGTTTTAAATTAGCTATAAGAATATTCGTCTCACAATTTTTTACGCTTATATTAAAAATGAAAGTGTAAATCATACTTTTGAAACTTTGGAAGTAAAGATATTTATATTCACAATATTGGAGAAGCAGTTATATAACAATAACTTATAAAGATGTCTTTTAATACATCACTTACTTTGGATGCTCAAATGATAGACTTCAGTATGTCGAAATCAAAATACTTTGAATTATTTTCAAGCTTTTAATTTGGTTACATTAAATTAATGTTATTTTCAAGATTTTTATTTATAACTATCAAATTTTTTCTAGGAAATTAATATGCTAGTTTTAAATACGGTTTTTAAACTGAGTCATATTTCATTCATCCTTTCATCCATCTTAAGTTCTAATGATAAAAATTGTCATTTATAGTCAAGTTTGATTTGAGAATTTAATAAATATATTTATGGATTGAAATAAAATTTGCTGTAAGAATATGTGATTAATGACAAAATTATTTACACGAAACTCAATAAATGTCCAGTATTCATTCATTAAATTCAATTAAAAAATCTTGTTTATTGCCAAATTATTTTTAGAAAAATAATACTTTTCTAAGTAAATTATCAAAAGAATTTGTTGGGCAATAATTTTGTCCCAGTAAATTATCTGTTAAGTAATCATTTAAATTTAAGAAATAGTTTTCTTTTTAAGTTTTGTTTTAAATGAATATTAATTGCTTGTATAATTTATAAATTATTTTATTTCATCTATCTCTTTAAATGAACATTTTAAATTTAATGTACTAATAAAAAATGAGTTCCAAAGTTTTTGAATTTTCATTATTTTGATAAGTTGCAAACAAAATTGCTAAACATTAGCATAAACTAACAAATACGTTTTTTACATTCAAGGGCAATTCAAAGAAAAGGAAATATAACACAATAGAAAATAATTTTATTGAAAATTCTATTATGATTTGTCCAAAAATGTACCATGCAGACTACAATTTAATTAGTCTTTTATTAGTTAGGAAATAAAATTAATATCATTTTCAAAATGGGTAAGAGCGCTTAATATTATACTCAAAATTGAGTATTTATTTGTATTGTTTTTTTTAATATCATACTAGAAACACATGGGTCTAAAATTTATTTTTCTTTCCCAAAATAAACTTTAAGATCATTAATAAAAGTAACTCTAGAAAAAAGTTATACATAAGATTTATTTTCATCGCGTCTTACTTAGAAAATCACCTGAACACTGTATAATTTCTTAAATTTCCTTTTAAATTTCTTCATTTTCAGCAATTTGTTTCAATTAGTTGACAATACTTGAGAACAAAAAAGATTCTCCTTAACAGTTTCTACAATTTTATGACGTTACAATAAATTACTCTCTTTAAATGCCAATTAAAGACAGTTGTGCTTTTATTTTGTCATGGCGAGAAGAATTAAGAATCCACGAAGGCCTAATTATGTTTAATTATACATCCAAACTGTTTAAATTATAGTTTTTGCCAAACATTTTAATCTTGTGGGTATTTAGCTAGTTTTAATTAAAAAGAATTGAAAATTTATGGCTCAATATTACTTTCTTTCCCACAAAATGAATTTTATTTTTATTTGTATAAATCTTACAACTCATGTAAAAAACATTTAACATGGAGTTAACGTAACAGCTAAATAAGGCTTTAAAGTAGAAGTAAATAATTATGAGATTTTTAGGGATCAAGGTAACTTTCTATAAATTAATTTTACATAGTTTCGTGTAAATACTGAGAGGTTACAAGGAATTTGTAATTTCGAAATTGCATATGAAAATATAAAATTAATTAATTTATTTTTGGCCGAAATTTAATAGGAAATAATGGTATAGAAAATATGTGGACATGCATATTATTGTTGATATTTTATGTTAAACTAATAGAAAAATAAATGACATTCAATATAATTTGTTACAATGCTTTAAAAGTTGATTAAAATCAAAGATAAATTCAATAGCTGAGGTACATAATTTGTGTAAGCACTGGGGAAAAAATTATCGTTTTAATATCATCAAAATCTTTTTGGGGAGACAAATTATAAATGAAATGAAATATTTCATATTGAATGTATACTAATAAGAGTTCTTCACAGAAATAATTAAAAAAATTGCATTTTTTACTACAAAATATTGAAAAGTGTTTCATACTTGTTAAAAATACGTAATATAGAAATTTTATTTGAATTTAAAAACCTGCAGTTAGTAAAATATTTTCTATCAATAAACTAAGGATTTGTAAATTTCACTTTCCCACAAAGAGGAACAATTTTAGGGACAAAAATTTCTGAATGTAAGTGAGTTAACTGAATAAAAGTTTTGTCTCATAAAGAGAGACTCTTATTAGCATGTTTACTGACTTTTTCATTTTATTTATTAGATATCTAAGCTAAAAAAGCAATTAAAATCCAATCAATGAGAAAAATAGTAAACTAAAGCTGATGGTTTATAATGACTTCTGGAAATGGAAACAGTATTTATCTGTATCTCTAGACATCTTTGGAATAAATAATCATAAAATATCTTATCATCACACACACACACACACACACACAACTAAAGATAACTTATATTAAGAAATAACTTGTTTGTATACTTCAGGAATAAATTATTCAGTTTAGTAAAGCATTATTTTTAGTATAACCTCTTAAAATTCAAACTTTTGAAATATAGCTAATAACATTTAAAATTTCCTTTATCTGTCTATCTGTATCTATATCTATCTATCTATCTATCTATATACATATATATATATATATATATATATATATATATATATATATATATATATATATATATATATATATATATATTATATCTATATATATATATATATATATATATATATATATATATATAATTTTCTGAATCTGCATTTTATTAATATAACAATTTGAGTTTCATAAATGTTTTTATTCTTATTCAAACATAATTTATTGATTTTCTTTTTTTAAATATAATAAAGTGTTATTTACAAATGAATAAATGCCTTTAACACTGTATTGAATGCAAACAAGATTTTAAGACGCATTTTGCTCTTGAAATAATGAATACTTTATTTTTTAATTTCCGAATAATAACTGTATTCAAAAAGCAAACAAAGATTTAATAATTTTAATACAAGTAACACAGAATATAGAGCAACAATAATGGTGTAAATATATCTATATTTTACATGTGATGATATAAAAAATAAATTTAAATATTTAGATTACGCAGTAAAGAAACATTGGTGTAATATGAATAATATAAATTATTGAAATATACTTGTTTTAACAATTTTAAATTTCTGAGAAAGCACCAAAAAATTTAAGAAGTACAACGATATTGATACTGAATACCAATTTAAAAAATGTTTGGGGATATAATTAGATAAGTTTTGTAAAAGGCCTGTAAATGATATTAATGTTTGTATCTTATCTGAAAAATAATCCACAGCGTTTTAGTTTAAAATTAAATTAAATTTTTTTAATTCTTTTAACCCTCACTTGCATTTTTTTTATTATTTTTGAAAATTTGAATTTGAAATTTATTTATCGTAGCTAAAGTTTTAAATAACTTAAACATTTAGAATTTAAAAATATTAATAAATAAAAATAATGAAAAATTTGACATTTTAAGTGTTAAAATTGTATTTTTCAACTTAAGTTGATACTTGATATCATTTAAAAAACTTAAGTTTAAATACTATATTCTTAAAAATAATAAAATATGTTTGAGAAACTTAATTATTTTTGTAAATAAAGAAATTTCATAGTTTTGTTTAGTGAAAATAGACATTCTTACAAAAAATTATTTTCATGAAAATTAATGCAAGAAATTTTAAGACTAAAAATGATGCATGAAAATTAATGAAAGATAATTTATATTTCAATTCCTTATTGGATATTTCTCTAAACTGCTCTATTTTTTAAAGAATCTTAACATAACTGCTCATAAATATTTAATATTTTATTCATAAGCTAACCTTCATAATAAGATATGAAAAAATATTTTAAGCTTATATTTAAGAAATTCTTATGTGGTGTTTATTGAATGTTCATAGTACATAGATATTTAGAACTCATTTCATTATTAAAGTAAAATGATTTCTAAATTGCAAAATAAAAGTATTTCACAATATTTTATTGTTAAAAATAATTGTGATCTATGTGCGATATCTAAATATATTGATGGCACGTTAACTCTAATTAGGCTATAAAATTAACTATTAATAAGAAATTCCGTTAATGAATTTTAATTTGAAATATTATTTTTATTTTTAGCATTATCATGCCTAAGTTTATCCTAAAATGAATACACTTTTTTAATTAAATAAAAATAATTAAATACACAGAACAAATCAATACATTTTATTGAAATTCTTAGATTTATTTCATGAATAATTTTGAATGTAGTATTTAAATTTGTTCATTATATGAAATCACTAACATTTTAATAAATAAGTATATTATATAGCTAAATCAGAATGAAATTAATAAAAAGTACATTAGTAAATCGTTATTTTTGCATATTCATTGTTAACTAATTCATCTAATAAATTATTTACTATTTCTAAATACTCACTCTTACATTTCCTATTTGAAAAATATATAAACATTTTTAAAAAGTATATGATGCAATATTTTTATCAATAAAGTTCAAATCAATAAGAAAAATGCTTTCACAGTTGCTATCTTAAGGTTCTGTTTAAAAAGAATCTGGAAATACAACAATACATTTAATTCTTCCTTCGTTACAACTAACACGTCCAAGAAAGTGAACAATAAAATTAGATTTTATTTTAAGTAATTACAAATAACAAGGTTTGCTAAATTTAAGAAATGTAGTCAATCTAAAAAATGATGAAGATAAAATTGTGCATATTAAAGAAAAATATATTATGAAATAGAATAAATTATAAATTTTTAAAAGCTGAACTAAAAGGAATGTTAGTTTCTAAAGAATAAAGAAAAAAATCTTTGTAAAATTATTGTTTATATTTCAATTTCTGATAAGGAATTATTTCAAAAAAAAAAAAAAAAAAACACTGAATAATGAAAATTATTTGATTTTAAAGTTCCAATTATTTATTCTTATGTAAAATATTAAATGAGATATATATTAAGTAGTTTAAACAATTTTTTATTTAGAACTGTGTAGTAGAAGGTTAAATATCCTTCATTTTCTTATATTGTTTTGATATTTTTTTAATTTAAAACGTGCATATTTATAAATTTGAAATTTTTGAATGAAGAAAGAAATGTCTATTATTTCTAACATAATCTGGCACAGTACATCTTTTGCAATTTATTTTTATGTATTACATATATAGATGTAGGAAATTATATATAGATGTTTCTATATATGTGAGACTTCACTTAAACTATTAATGCTATCATATATTAAAGTCTAAATTAAAGAAAAAATACACTTTGGTATAATTATAGGCTGCCTAAAGATTTAAGTTTAATATTCTAATTCTTTATGCAATTCTTCTACAGTTTCATTATAAATTAGGTAATAGAAAATAATTATTAATTTTAATACATTATTTTTACTTCAAGTTTATGAATTATTATCATTTTACATTTTTCAGATTGTATTTAAAATATTCAAAGTATTTTATTCTGTTACTCTTGGTTACTATTGGTTGGTCTTTAAAATTTGTTTCTTCATGCAATTAAAATATGGAATACAATTTTCATAATGCTAATTTAATTTGCTTAAGCTGCTATTTGTTTCTCATACATTTATCAAAAACTAATTTAATTAAAAGAGAAAAGCATATTTTATATTTATATTGCTTTTTAAATCTAAATATAATTTAAAATAGATTATTGTGTGGTTTCTATCGCAATAGATTCTTGAAATATTATATATTCCTGACAGTAAATTATTTATCCATTGCTTGTTTCTAGTATATGTAAAACTGATTTCTTATTGCTTAGGATAAACTCCTGTTTATTGATGTGTTTGTAAGCTCAATATTTTTTTTAAAAAAATCAATCTTTTATGAATTTTTAAATAACTTTCTATGTAATAATATACAGTAAAGCAAAGAAATATTCTAGGTAAATTTCAACTATTTAATCATCTATGATGTAAATAAAATCATTTTAATTTATGAACTTTTATTTCTCTTGTAGAATGCAGATTTATGAAAAGAAACATTTGTAGAGTTAGAACTTAAATATACTGAAAACAGAAAAACTGTAATTTTTTCCAAATAATTTTCAAAATGATATATTTATGAAACAAAGATAACACTTAATTACTCCATTAAATGTATTCAAAATAAGTTAAAATTTTGTCAAATAATAATATTTCTTTTAAAATGAGATACTCAATTGACACCATCAAGGTATTGATGGTGTCAATTGATCATTCATCAAAGTTCAGATGTAGCATTTAGTTTCACTTAAAATAAATACTATTCAGTGTAATGTAATATTGGTTGGTCTTTAAAATTTGTTTATTTTTTTTACCATGGGTATTCATATTAAAATCTATAATCTAGACATAAAATTCAAGAATAAAAATTTGGAAAAGAGAGTATCAACTAGAATTATGTGTATAAGTTAATTATCTATTATAGTAATTTATTGTTAAATCATTATGCTTTTATTCCCACATTTTATTTCGCAGTTTTATAAGGTAAATGCATCTTCATTTAAATATAAGTCCAAAAGATTTTTATGAATAAAAGAAAGATATAACTATGTTATGCAGAAAGAAATGGTGCTACTCTCGCACTAAGTGTGCAAATTTAATAGATTTTCTGACAGAAAATCATCGTTTTGAGCAGATTATATAAGTCAAATGTTTTATGGAATTCAATTTGTTTTTACTAATGTTTTGATGATGAATAAATAGGCTTTAGCTCCTTTAACAATTTCGTCATTTGGGTACATTTAAATATACCAGGCTCTTAAATATATTTCGCGTTAGTTTGGCTGAGAAAAGATTCTACAAACGTACTACAATAATTTAAATAAAAAAATTTGATAAAGATTACAAACGAGATTAATGTATTTATGAGGCATTTTATGATTACTAGGCATCTTATAACAGTATTTTATTTGTGGTATAATAGATGAAGAGGGAATTTCTATAGATTATTAAGTAAGAAGTAATTATTTCTGTTTACAACTAAGTATTTAATTTAATTTAAAGTTTATTCCTGAAAATGAAAGCAGTTGAAATTGTATTGAAAGTAAGCAGTTGAAAGCTCCATATTAAAAGTAAGCAGTTGAAAGAAAAAAATATTCATCAAAAATAGTTTCTCATAAATTCAGTGGTACTCACGTGTTTTTTATAGGCAAGGTACATGATTAAAATATTTCAAATAATAAAAACATGAGACTCATACATTTTTAATAATTATTCGCAAAATAAGGTAAAAATATTTAAAAAGAAAACTCATTAAGACACCGAAATTCATGTAAAACAAAAATAATATCGATTCTTATCATCGAAAAATCGATGTATTTTACCAGCTTATCCATTAAGACACTTAATAATATATAAAAAAATGGCTAATTAATATACTACTTGTTTGCGCCGTTGTCTAGAATAAATTTGCTTGATTAAAAAGTGTTATAACACCTACTTATACCTTTAAGGCAATATTTTTTATTCTAAAAAAAAGTACACATGTTACAAAATGATATCTCAATTTGAATATAATTTAGGCAGGAGCTTCCAGTTTGCTATCGTTAAACAAAAGGTTACTCTGACCTTCGCATCTAAGTCAATTAAAATACTGAACTGTAAGGCTGATGTTCTCCTTGAACTTCTTAATTATCTCAGAAAACCTGTTCAGACGAGTTTTCGAAACTCATTATAACGTTCTCTGGATTGTAAAGAAAGGTGTGAGAGTAATACCGTCATCCTAATAAATCTGAATATTTTATATATTCAAAGAATTATTCAGTATTGATTTACCTAAGCAGAGTTTAATAAAGAAATAACCAAATCATAAAAATCACATAAATATATTTGAATGAGCATATATTTTTCTAAATAAATAGTGAACTACATTTATCTTATTTATCTACAAAATAATGCATTAGATTACCTAATTATTTTCTTTATTTTTAAAATTAAATAAGGCAGTTACTATGTAACATTTCCTTGGTATAATTTTTAAAATCTACCGAAATATTTCCAAAATTACTGTAGATCTCCTTATTTTTAACTGAAAACATCAATAACTGTATCGAAGGTGTCTACGGTTTAAATAATTATTATTATAAAATGTAAAAAATACTTTTGTTTTAGATATGTCTTAGAAGTTCGCTCTGTCTCAACTTATTAAAGAAATACAGTAAATTGCATAAATTTAGCACAATATTTTGAAGTGAGAGTTATATTGTAGTTTGAGAATATTTTACAATTATTTTTTATAAATAAATTCTATTTGAAATATTAAACATACAATTATTTTCATTTTACATGTAATTTATACTATATGTGTAGTGTTTTTCTGATTTAACATATTCTTGTAATTTAAAAACTACTCTATAAATTCAAACTGTATTCACACACACAGCCATGTTTTATAAAAATAAATTCCACATCACTTTTTTATACTTTAAACGTTTCGCAGCCTGCAAACTGATGTTTATAATTAACAATATAATTTAAAGTGATCTTTAAAAAAACTAAAATTTCAAACATGAAAGTTGTTTGCAAAAAAGAAGTTTATACTGTATGAAAAAATATAACCTAATATTTCATACTCTAACTCAAAAAAATGACTAAAACATCAGCATAGAAATTTAATGTATGCATATATTTAAATGAGAGAAATATTGGTCAACATGGAATGTGTCATATGGCTAAAATTTTGTTACATTTTCAAAATTACACACCTTAGTTATCTGGCAAATAAACAATGTGACCACCTCCTACAGATAGTTACAAGTTTTAGAATAAACATATTGTTAATGAAATTCGTGTTCAAAATTGTGACAATAATTTCTATTTTTCCAAAAGAACTAATTTTAAAGGTTAGAGTGACAGTAGTAGATTAACATACAATACTTCTGAATAGATCATCATACAGAAAAAGTACCGACGGCAGAATTCGAGAAATAACGTCTTGATTTAACAAGTGTAGCCCTGTATGGTCAAGGTTATAAACTGATTTCTCTTTATCCTTAAAAGTTAAATGTCTATTGCTTTCTCATATAACTGTGTGAACAGAAACGATTTATAGTGGTATGAAAAGCAAATGTGTTCTTTCCCATGCAAGAATGCCAGTTTTATTAAAGAGATTGGTTCCCTTGATGTTTCAAGGATAGCATCAGCAGGTTCTCAGATGGAAACACGTTGAGAATGATATTGTGTGCTTAATCATACACCACTATTCTCCATACCAAAATATTCCTCTCATATTGATGTCTACACATGGTTTATCTCAAAGTCTTTTTCTTTCTATTTGCAGCAACGATGGTATAAGAATGCTGATCAACAATCATATCTCAATGGTCACATAGGGATCCTTGAAGTCGGTGAGATTCCTTAGAAATATTGTTTAACCCACCAAAGGATTGCATTTTACGTTTGAAAGTGTTGTAAAGTGAGTAGATCATGCTATGTGATTCTTTGAGCCCACAGGTGATATTTGGAGACTGGAACACTCGGGATAGTTTTCCTTCAATCGTAACTACACTATGTATCATTTAAAGATTTCTTGAAATAATCTTAGATGCAATCCCTGTAACTGCTGGATTTTAATTAAAACATCCTTATAAGAGTACTTTTTGTTTTAGATTTTAATAGTCAAGTTCTTATTTTATTTAAAAAATAATTACTCTTTCCCCAAATAAAAAGACATTAAAAATTTAAGCTATATTAATTTCATAAATTTTTCTCTTTTAAATTTATCCTTAATATGACAATAACAGGAATTTATATTTAGTGTGCAATACATGTTTGTAATTTCAATTTAGAACTCATCTGTATATTTTATGACTCATTTTTTTATAAAATTTATTTTTTAAATATAAATAAGATTTTTAAAAAAAATTTATCACAGCATTTATATCTAATAAATATGAAAGTAATTTCGTCAATTAAAAATAAGGTGATTTTCTTTGAAAAATATTAGGTATTTTATATATGTCTAGGGAAATTGGAAAAAAGACAATTTTGCAGTTTTAGGTAAGTTTTTGTTGACTTGCATATATCTCCATCAATTTGCTTAACAATTACTTTTTTTAAACCAACTATTAATTATCACTTAAGTATCAGATGTAATTAATAAATGCGCAGAGGAAAGTAAATTGTAATTATTTTAATGAGTGTGTATAAAAAGTTTTGAAATGCAGATATTGTGTATAGAGGAGCCACTACAAGTTAAGATGATCATTAAAAGAATTAATTTGATTAACACTATGCTGTTTAAGATGTAAACATAAATCATAAATTTTCCCATCTACTATTCATTATTTAAAATGCATTTTTTTAACAAATTCAATTCCGCAATATTTCGGGAATATAAATTTGCTTATAATATATATATATATATATATATATATATATATATATATATATATATATATATATATAAATATATATATATATATATATATATATATATATATATATATATATATATTACAGTTACATTGGAAGGATTCGAAGGATATCTATATGAAGTCACAGTCTAAAATGTGGTCTTATAATAAGTTAAGGCCTCAAGAAGAAAAAGATTCTGCGTAAATATCGCCAACCCATCAAGCCATCATCCCTGTACGTGCACAGAATTGTCTCAACATATGAGTAAAAGACACAGCAGGGAGCATGAGAAAATAAGTCGCCATATACTTTATCGCCTTCTCCTTCCGTTCTGATTATCCATCTCTGTATTGACTAATTTACTACTAGGCGTTTCTAATATTTTCTTTTACGACAATTTCAATGGAAAGATGAACGACAACTCAACAATAAAAACGTATTTTACCCTGTCTTAGCTACAAACTAGCACATTTTCCCCTCGATTTTTTCTCACGTAACTTAATGGATATTTTCTCGTCATCGTAAAAACTGGATCTACCTCTCAAAGTTTTATTACAGGCAACTAAATAAAAGAAAGCAAGGTCTTATAGGCACTATTTGGTATGTGACGTTTTATTGCTGCCGTTTTTATAGGAAATACAGTTTTAATGTCTTTTACATGGAAAGTTAATTTCATACTTTGTTTGGAATTCCTATGTAAACATTTTAAATACCTCATGCTTGACTATTAAACTCTCTTATCCTTTAACATTGGGTGGGATTTGTAGAGAAATTTAAATGCGCGGCCGAATTTTGAATATAAACGATATTTTAGCTATGAAGCAAAGACTATGCATTTTAAAAAATTTTTATGTGAAATAAATATATTAAGTATTTTGCTTTTTTGAAGTATATAAAAATGACTAGTGTACTATAATGAACAAATGTTGAACAAAATGAACTTATATTTGCATTTGAATAGTTCAAATACTTGGGTTAAAATAATTTGTAATTTTCTAAAATTTTTAGTTCAGAAATATTTTTATAAGAATGGAACATATGAGCTGAATTTTTTAAATTTTTAAATTATAAATGACGTAATAGAAACATCATTTATCTTCAAAATAAAATTAATCATAGTTTGCATTTACTATGAGTAATGGCGATGAAAATAGAGATAATTTATCACAAAATAGAGGTAAATTTTGTAAGCAGACTGTCACATTTGATTAAGATTAATATTTGCATATTAATAAGTTTCAAAAAGACATTAAATTAATAAAATGATTTTAAATGTAAGGGAAAAGCTCATTAACTGAGAAAATACTTTAAAAATTCAGCTTACAGGAAATAGAAAGGTAACTTAGAACTCAATTGGAAATGATTTATTTAACTTTTCATATATATTTCTATTATATTGTAGAGTATTTGATATAAAGTAAATTATAATTGGATAATAATAATAGAATTCATTTCCTTGTAAGTGTAGTTTTAAATCTTGGAAACATTTTGAAATTATGTGCATCCTAAAATTAAAATATCATTAAATGCAAAACGTTTGGCTTTTCATGTTCTTTGCCAAAAAAATGTTTATAATTCTCCGAAAATCATCTCTTTATTAATGAAATAAAAATTAATTTAAATAAGATTACTCAATTTATTTTTAAACCAAATTGCTTCACAATCAAATTTAAATAAGAAACGAAAACTTAGGGGAAAGAGGAAAATAAATTACTAAATCACTCGATGCAAATCAACTATATCAAAAATGATTGACTGATATAAAAAATGATTCATCAAAAATATAATGGTATCAAAAAGGATTATAAAACGAAAATTGTCGTTTTTTTCAAAGCTCAGAGTTTTAATCCTCAAATGTTAAATTCCATTATTTAACTATTTATGAGTGAATTAAAATTGGGTAACAAAATGATATGACGGAATCCATGATCTGATAAGTAGACATTCAATTAGAACATCAATGTTACAAAGAATTCCATTTCAAAGATATAAAATAAATTTTAAGAAATACCGAGTAATAGACGTTGAACAGAAACTGATATTTCATAAAGGTATAGAAAAAAATGGATATTAATATGTATTCGAATTTGTATAGGAAAAAACAAGCAACTTTACTTGATAGAAAGTCCAAATTCTGTTGGTATCAATATTAAAGTTTCAAGCCACAAAACATTCCAAAATACTCTTATTCTTGTTTCCCTTCGGGCAATACTGTGAATTTGTATGAATTCCAAATATCTCATAGACTGAACATCAGTAATAATGATTAAAATATTTGTGTTAAATGCTGTCTAATGACTACCCTTGATTTAGTTTGGTTTATATTCTGAATTTCATGAAATACTGAATAGTGTATGTAAATAATTATTTCCAGTTAATATTTTCAGTATAAGAATTTTTTTCTGAAATTGAAGCAAAAGCTACATTTTTGGTCATCATTCACTAAAATTTGGAAAGCCATAATCCACAGCAAAACAATTGGAAGTTATCAAATTTTTATTTTAGATCTAACACACTTTCTTTCAGATGTTAAAGGATTAATGAAGGTTCCTGCATGCAAGGAAAATGCACAACGATGTAGTTTTTTCAACGAGGAGTAATTGTGAGGAAATCTTAACCAAATATTTTCAATTTTGTTTTACTTCAAAGTATTTACTACCTTCAGAAAAATATGACAAACAGAAAAGTAAGGAAGATATTTATTCATTAACACTAGTTTATTATTTAATTCTAAAGTCATGTGTATATGCCCTTTATTTAATGAAGTTTTAAAATACAATTATGTTCATGTGTAAAAAACAATCAGGAAAATTTAAGGCATGTAATGAAAAACACTATGCTAATTGTATTTTAAAAACAGTGTTCTAAATTATACTTAAATTAGTGTAATATGTACGAATAACGAAAACTTGGTATTCTAAATATAACACATGACATTGTTATAAAATTTATGATAAGATAATACACTGAAAACATGTCCTTTTTGAATAAAAAGTGCGGTTAAAATCATTTGTTTCTTAGCAAGTTTGTATGCTTTACTTTCTCACTTTTTTATTAATATTTTTGTTAATAGGGAATACTACAAATGAAATCATCGAGATTTTATCATATGAAATAATAAATGTTTCATTTTTTGTATTCATTCTTTACATTTAATAAATTTAAGAATACTTTAACTATCTATTAATTGTGTGGAAACGCCAGTAGAATAAAAATACAAGTAAAAAATAGAATAAACAGGGATTCTAAATTGAGGTTATTAGTAATACAAACAATCATTGATGGCTTTTGCACATCGGTAAGCAATAAAATAATTGAATAAAGTATTGAATAATTTATTATTCAATACTTTATTTTAAAATCACACTTTTCTTTGAACCTAATCTTTTTTAATTTTTCTAGTTTTAACATTATTCTGAAAATATTAAGCCGTGTTCTATATATTAATTCATGTATATTTTCTAGTTTTAACATTACTCTGAATATATTAAGCAGTGTTGTGAACAATTAATAGTCTAAGACAAGTCAAAGTCATATTAATATCCACCCCGGAAGTTTGCACCAGGAGGATGGCTTATAAATAATAAGTTATGAATAACAATTGAGAAAACCAGGAATACTCACTCCCCGAAAAACGTGCATGCCCAAAGCAAAATCTTTCTTTCATTGTTCAACAATGCCTGGGTATTGTTGGACAATACAAATATACTATGAGAGTACATGAAAGTGAACAAAGAAGAAGCAATGAAAGTGAACAATACCAACAGAGGAACATGTCCTGTAAAGAAGGATGTCTTACTATTAGCCCACGAGAAGCTTATTTGTTTGGAACTTGAAATAAAGGCACAAGGGACATATAAATCCATGACGCCAAATTCTGAGATTGGCAATTTTTTGGGGGATTTTCTTATGTATCTGGCAACTTTTTGTTACGTCGACACATGTGGAGTCCTATAAGAATTATGCAGAAAATTCTATTTTGGTAACAATAGTATTTATGTCATCACTCACGTTACGATACATCATCTTGGCAACATTTCTTCAACGCCATAAAAATTCAGAATTTTGAATCATGGATTATACGGTATCTGTGACGAACTAAAAACTATTTCCATAACAATATATAAATATTCATATTAAATAAGCTATTTGCAGCCAATAAAAAGCATACATTTGCTGGTAAATAAATCACTTCACAAATAACACCTCATTCTGCTCGAATGAAGTTTATACGATAGAAACAAGATATTGTACTCTCCGTAACATATTCTTATAAAACAGATGACAATAGTGACACTTAAAATACGTTTATATAAAAAATTTACAACAAATTTGTACTACACAGATTTTAATTAAACGCTGTTCCCTAGTAAGAACTTTTTCGATGTCCCGTATGAAGAAGTGAAAACCTTGCAACACATGTGATTTTCATAAAGAATGACGTATATTGTAGTAGTAATGGTGTTTCTCTTATGAAGTTATTGCTGCTGACGTCCATCGAAATCATATAATTACCTTTAAAATATGTAATCAATGAATTAAGAATGTTTATCCGAAAATCTGAGTAGGCTTTCAGTGAACCGCTATCACTAAGTTTATACAGACGAATTCGTTACCTACATCACCGAATCAGATAGCGCTACCACAACAAGAATTCTGAGTCACGAAATGGGTTTTTCATGACAAATGCCCACATGGACCATTTGGATAATTTTGGACCACCATAATTGATGATTTTATTTTGTTATATTTGACACTACATCATAAACAGTAGCGTTTAACTAATTTCATGATGGTTAACGAGAAGAATAAATGTAGAAATGACATGACATTTGTGTTTTAAGCAAATTATACTTCTATTTATGGACTTATGGTATTAATAATCATGTTTGGTGGCATCGTGGAAAACTCACTTATTGTCAATGCCCTGGAATATCTCATAATCGAAGGTCATCTAGAAAGGTTATAGGGTATCACTGAGTACCCATCATGGTCATATTTTGTACACACTGGAAGCATTTTGAACATTAACTGTTACTTTTATGTAGTATTAAGTGCCACGGTTTTATCTTTTATTGGAAATATCAGGTACAATATTTCAGCAACCGATATACCGGTTCCGTTTACCGGTATAGTAAAGTCTTTATTTATTAAAAAATGTTCAACTTTCTTGACAGCAAATTCTTTAAATTTCTCAAAAATTAAGAAATGTATGAAAAAAAAAAAACATTACTGAGCTATTCATTGATCCCCATTCTCCAGTCACAGCTGTAAATAAACTGTATCATCGTGGTCAAGCAACATTGACAGCTGACTCATGTAAATAATTCAATTGTGGTCAGAACTTATAACGAGGAGTTTATATACTGTTGTTTGCTACACATATTTGTTTGATTATTTATTTGTCAAAATGCTTGATGCTTAATTTTTTGAAACTTTACTCACTTGATATTTTTAGTGTTTTATATGTGTTCATTAAGCAAAATCATTTGCATTTATTCCAGAGTTTTAGAAGTTTTAAATATTTTTAACTGCAGTAGTTTCCAAATGTATAACAATATAGTATTCAATCTTGATTTAATTGAGTCAAATGCTTAGCACTTATTCCCCATAATTTTAAAATGATCTTAAAGAAAGATCCATATTAATTATCAGTAAAAAAGATAATTCATTATTCCTGTACGTAACTATTTAACACCATGTATCTTATCTATCTGGACACCATTCTAAAAAAAGTAAGCTTTATTTAAAAAAACAATGTTTGTCGAAACAGTATTTGGTATTTTTTAGGTTTTTTCAACACACTGTAGTAATGCTCACTAATCAAAGGAAAGTTTTTTTTCAAAACTACGATGAATGGTAGAAGTTTTTGCAAGTTGCTTATATGAGCTTATTGGCAGATTTTAACTTTGAGGTTATTCACTATCTTTTATCATAAGAATATAGAATCCAAAAACATTTTAAAAATGTAATGCGTAACCAACGGATGATTTTTGTGTATTATTTAAAAAAAATATTAAAAATAATTAGAAAATATTGGTTAAAGCTTTACTGTTCAATTTGTTCCCTTAAAAATATGACATAATATTAAAACTTTTAACACGAACAATGATAAATAGAAATTTTGCAGATTCATATCATATAAAGTACACATAAATTTAAATGTTTGTTTTTATTTAATTTTTTATTATTACTAAGTAAAAAATAATAATTTTTGTCACAAAATAAATTGCTTCGATACACTTAATTTCTGTAGTTATTCTAAGTATCTCATTAAGCATTCCATTTATTTTCAAGAAGAATATATTTTATACTTTTTCAAAAAGAAAACAAGGTAAATGCATTATCTGTATTCGAGAACTTTTCCATTCTTTGAAATGATATCTAACTCTGAAAGCAAAGCAACAACTTTGATAAAATATTAGAAAATTCTCTTATCTCTAGTGAAAATGAATATTATTTATTAGTAGGAGATATCTAAAAAACATGCAAAAGAACTTTGAAAATAACATTGCAAACTCTAATATTTCACATCTTCCATGGATATAGCAAAAATCAATTTTTAAGATCAGTTTACGTCTGCATTTTTCTTTGTAGTTTGTGAGTTTTGATTACACTTTTATGATAATGGAACAGAAAAAAATCTGCATGTAATAATGATGAAAAAAGAAAAGTAAAGAATGATTTTTAACAGATTGATCAAATTTGCTTGAAATTTATATCTTTCTTTATTCAGAAATTTAGTGATCAAATGTTCGCTCGTTCACCATATACTAGTCATAAATATTTGGATGCAATAGTTTTCACATCAAAAACAGAGCTACAATTTGCTCTATCATTTGTTTATATTATCAGTAATATATTATGGAAATCAGCATTTTGCCGTTAAATATTATTTTTCTCAAATTTATGTAAGTAATAAATGCACTATTTTTAATAATTTGAGACTCATCAATCATTTTATGTTTCATTTCGTTAAATAAAACCTCTGTTCACCATCATTATTGGTGCCAGAGAGCAATAACCAAAAGCAGACGATGCGATTGGCCTACGATTTGTGACGTCATTAGAATCAACCATAGTTTTATCTAAAAAGAATGGGTGGCGATTTGAGCCATTATCATTAACATTACATCATAACAATGGATCAAAGTAATTGGGGACATTTTTTTTCACCGTATCCAACTTTTCGAAGGTAGTAGTTGTCCCCCATCCATGGAACGCTACGACGACTACTAATGTCTGCAGAATGAGACGCCTACAGTAATTTATTTGCAATTTGAAAATCCGTTTGCTGGAATCGATAGTATAATGTTACCCAGTTAGTGTCAGAAAAATGTTCTTAAATTAAGTTAATAGAGGAATTTGTTCCAGGCATTAACTCGCAATGGACTGGATTACGTCTCTCAGCTTTTCCCTTATCTGAGATCGGAAGGGTATCTACGGAGATTTCATCGCTTTTTATTGAGAACTTGTTTAACTTTAATGTAGAGTTATGTCCATAAGAGCACATAGATTTATTATAATGGTACAGAATTCTAATCCAAAAGATATTTAAAAATCAAAAAAGTAATGCTTTAAAAAAATACATATTTCAGTTGATAATTTAAATTTCATTTTTACATATTACAGATATGTTATTTTTAATATTACTTTTTCATATTTCAACAACTAAGAATACATCTTTTACAAAAGCCTTAAGTTTTAGTTCAAAAGTTAGCAAATAAAAATTGTTGCATATTTTTTGACAATTTATAGTATGCAAAATGCAGCATATTTTAGAGCAGATTCAAACTTTAATAAAAGCTTTATTTTCAACTACTTATGAGAATAACATCACACACACATAAAAGGTTATGATAAAATAATATAATATGAGAAAAAATAATCATTTAAGTATCATTACAGATTACGTCATAAAGTCTACTTAAAATGAATTAATTAGTATTTTTTTATATTTTTGTTCATAAAATAACTTTATAAGACAGTGAAATCTCGTTTTTAGGTGAGGTTACATTCATGAAATGAAATTTATTGACTGGTATATTTTATTTCTAGCACGCTATTTGAAGGAAAATACGTCATTTATTTTATGTTACAAAATTGTTTTTCCCATAATATCAAATTATGTGTTATTAAAAATAATATTATAGATATTGTAAAATGATCTGTAGCGTTTTGATAACTCAATTTAACATGAATATCACATACAATAATTGTCTTTAAATAAATTTCGAGATTATATTAGTGTAACACCTTAAATAATTTCTTTATGATTTGGAAACTTTCTACTCTGTTTTAATAGATTTTATTCGCACACACAAAACATAGCCAACACTCTTTTGCTTGGACATATAAAAATTTACTTTAGTTTTGGTTATATCTGAAGTAATAACTCATAACATGATGCTATAAGACACATTTATTTTCATGCAGGAATCTGCTACATATATGAGAACTTTTCTAAACTTACAGTGGATTTTCATTTCCTACATTTTCTTCTGAAAAATAAAGCAAATTCTTTCTTTCTCTGTCATATCATATATCTCATATGAGGAAAATTAAAATATATTTCATTTAAATAATTTATATTAACATTCATTCACCAAACTTAGGGATAGTAAAACTTTTTTAAACAATGTTAATATGAAGATGATTTTAATTTTAATTATTATTTTATTATAAAATCTATGTATTGTAAAATGAAAACGAACAGGTGAATATAATGTAGGTTATTAACTCATAAAAGTAGAAAAATTAATTGTATTCTTAAACACAAATTATAAGTTTGATTTTCATCTTAATATAATAAAGGAAGATTATTTTCTAAAATTAATTTATAATACTTATAAATAACTATTATTTTTTTTATTTCAAAATGTTATTTGGAAGATATTATAAATTACTAATTAATAAAATATATATATTATTTGTTAATTATCAGTTCATATATTTTGTTTTGCCTAGTAATTTACGACTTATCCAATATCTTGACATTATTATACATATTTAATTATTAATAAATGACTAAAATGACACTTTTCTTCATATAAATTCAAGAATAAATAATTTAAATAATTTTTTATGCAGCTAAAGTACGAATATAGTTAGCAAAAAATTTAACTTTATAAATCAAATAGGAACTCGGGTAATTGCAACAACGATTTTTTTTTCCAAATGTGTCATTATCAGTCATGTTGCAGCAATCCAATGGCATTTGCCTGGATTACTTACTTTGTTACCCACGTGCGAGTCTATTGAATTCTCAATTTGCAATTACTAAATTGTTGAATTCCCGAGAGAGGCATTTTAACTTACATCTAATTGTATCTAGTCTTCTAGCATTTCGAATTCTCGAAGTTTATGGGACACTTGTCATCAGACAAATTAGTTCTTAAAAATATATTATTGTGTAACTTAACTTCTTTTTTACTTATGGTGTAATAGAATTAACATAAATAGAATATATTCGAATCTACTCAGTTTTATTTATTGATTGCTGTGTTCTTTAACTATTTATTAGATTAAACTCCATTATGGTGTGTAATTTACAATACTATCAATATGTCATGAACTTAGCTTAAAAATATGGAATATAAATTAAATGATTAACTGCTTTCATGTTTTTTACATTCTACTTTTAGGAAAAATTTGTAAAATGTTTAAATGTAAAATTTGGAAATAAAATTTCAGTTAAGCAAAATAATTGTATTGTTACCTAGAAGAGTTTTCATTCTCCATTGAATCACATATTTAAACACAAAATATTAAATTTTAAATTTGCCATGAACTATAGATCATATGTTTTAACTTTTTTCATATATGAGGTTTATGTTCATTTACCTTATTAATTTGCAAATTTAGATTATATAACGAGGTAAAAAAATTTTTTACAAAAAATTATTTTTAAACGGGTATGGATTTAATATAAATTCTAAAAATATTTGTTTGATTTTAAATGGAAACAAACAGTTGGTTCTATTTTAAAATTTACATCGTAAATTAATTAAATAATTGAATGTGATTTAAATTAAATTAAACTTCAATCATTTATTTTATTTCATAAATTAAATTTTACGATTTTTACAATATACTTAATAAAGTTGCAAAAATATTTTAAAGAACATCAAAATATATATTGCTCACTTAATAGTCTAGCCACAATTTCAGAGTTTTAACTTTTTTTATCGGAAATTATATTTACGTTCAAATGAATTTTTTATTTATTTAGATAAAAATTCATAGAAAACAATGTAGATATTTATTCTTTTTAAAATTTCTAGCATTACTAGGCATATCAAAGAATTTGTTTATTTTAGGGAAAATTGGCATGATCTGGCTTAATAAAAAAAAATTCGGTTTACAAAACTTGTGCAATTATTGCAGACACCAATGAAACACTGATTTAAACAGAAACACAGAAAATATCTAATGTTAATCTAAGAATTTTACAAAAATTACTTTCTAAAATGACATATTTTGTTATTAGGTATACAAAAACTATGTTATTAAGTCAAAATTGAATAGCTTTTAAAATGTGGGATATTTTACTTACGAATATAGTTCAACTGCTCCAAAAATATAGAAAGACCAATTTTAAAAGAAAATAAAGTTGATTTCAGAAATATTTTAAACAAAACTTTGCAAGATATATTTTAAATGATATTTTGAATGTGAACTGTCAAAATTGATCGAAATGAGAGGAAATATTTATAATTTATGGTATTCACGAGTTTGTTAAATGCTTATATATATATATATATATATATATATATATATATATATATATATATATATATATATATATATATATATATATATATATATATATATATATATATATATATATATATATATATATATATATATGTATATATATATGTATATATATATATATGTATATATATATATATATGTATATATATATATATATATATATATATATATATATATATATATATATATATATATATATATATATATATATATATATATATATATATATTAATTCACCAAGAGAACACCTTTGAACGGCACCGTTACCGTGGTGCAGAATTGCTCGTTTGGGGAAGAATTGTTCTGGGCTCCAGAACCAACCTGCATGTTCAGAATGTAACCATGGCAGGCCACATCTATCGGGATATCCTTTTGGAATATCATGAACGTTTGTTTCGATGCTCCATGTGTGAAGAGTATCTTTTTATGGATGACAACTCCCATCATCACCGTGCAAATATTGTAAATTAATGCCTCCAATTGGCGTATATAACCCATATGGTTTGGTAAGCATGGTTGTCGGACTTGAATCCAATATAGCATGTGTGGAACATGCTAGGCCGATCATATGCAGACCTTCAACCCAGACCCACATGTGTACCGGAACACCAAAGAACATTGCTTGATGAATGTAGAGCATTGCTTAGCATGCTTAGGCATTATACGGTCTGTATTACATCGTCTGGGGGCCATACTATCTATCAACCAGCATTCTAATCATGTTTTATTGGTTTTAGTAAATAGGTTCTTTTTGTGAAATTTGCTATAGAAAGTAAAAATCACCTAGAAAACACATTAATACCAGTTACAATAAGGGCTTACAACGATTTGCCGATACGAGAAGCATTGTAGCGACACCAGAAAGCAGTGCCATTACACGTCAAAACATGTCTACTTTCGGCAAATGAGGGCCTAAAGTATAGCTTGGCCTTGGAACGGTATCAGCAAACCCGACGTGACCGTTTGCCAGATATGTTAGCGATGTCATTTCACATGTGGATCGAATAGTTTTGATAAATGACCCAGCATCTTCAAAGATTAATTGACCAACCGCATGCTATTAAATAGAAATTATTCCTTTTTTTTAAATTCAATATTATTTTTTGCTTGCAATTGTTTGATAAAATTATCGTTCAAATTGCAATATCACTTACAATGTTTATCCATGTTGCATTTAAGATTTCGTCTAAAATATCTATTTTGTGCATTTCGAAAAAAAAAACTTTTAGAAGTCTTTTAGAAACTTTTTAAAGTCTCACTTACTCCTTAACAGGACAGATATCGCATATGATTTTGAGCCAAGAATCAGAAATCATGTGTCAGACCTTTATCATCAGACGAAATTCACAATTTGCTGTCAGTTAGCCGTATTAGGACTGATAATTGTTTCCGATAACATTAGAGTACAAAGTTTTGATGTTATTTACCAATATAAAACCGTTATTATTAAGAAATCAGTTATCCGAAAATGCCAATATTGGCCCATCAGTATACCGAAAGGCTTGTGTTTGCTGGGAAGTTATTTTTCATTTATTTGAAACTTATATTTAGAAAAAAACAGTTACTTTTTAAAATGATTTAAAAATTAACATGAACAATTCTTGAGAAATGTATTCTTAGGTTCATCATTGGGTAATCATTGGATCTCTCTCGCAAATTCAATGAGAAATAAGATTCCTTGTCCTTTCTGTAAATTATGCTAAGCATAACTAGTCTTAGAAGTTTCAAGGTTTATTAATTAATTCTAAAGTCAAAATAAACTTAAAGTAAATTACCCTCAAGAAATTTATAATACCCTCAAGAAATTTATAATACCCTCAAGAAATTTATAATTTAAAGTCAAAATAAATGAATGTAATTAATTTTCTTATTAAAAATTGTAGTAGAGACTGAGAAATTAAAACCACAATTGATGGTGAGATTAATGTTTCTGAAACTTCACAGGTGTTTCGCAACAACAAAGAAAATCATATTTGTTGAACAAAATTGTTTAGAAAATCAAGATAGAAAAAATTGTCTCAAATACATTTTTGGTCTTTATGTCTGAAGGACTTTTAAGATGTGCGATACCAAATAAATGAACTAAACAATAAAATACTAACAAGATGTCAAAATAAAGTTAGATTGATGTATTATTTGTTTAGAAAAATATTTAAACTACATATTATAATTTAGATGTTCATAAACATGTACCTATTTCAGCATTTTATTGCCTTGGAATAATTGCGTATTTATTTCCACAATATTAAAATATTACTATAAATA
This sequence comes from Latrodectus elegans, assembly GCA_030067965.1. NCBI lineage: Eukaryota > Metazoa > Arthropoda > Arachnida > Araneae > Theridiidae > Latrodectus > Latrodectus elegans. Next base: position 54,212,580 of record CM057810.1, on the reverse strand, counting down.
TCTTATATAAAACTAAATCAATTAAAAATATTAACAAGCATATTTACTGAATACAAAGTCATAAGTTGACTATTATAATTTTATCAAATAAAAAATTTATTTTAAATTTGTCTTTAGAAATTTATATAAACTTTTATGAATATTTTTTCATCAAATATATTGCATATGTAACACTGAAATAATTTATAATATTATCATGTTTAACATATTATACTAAATATATACAAATTTATTTAAAAATATATAATTATTTTATGTTGTATCTACATAAGCAAACACCAAAAGAACATTTTTGTATTTAGTATTTTATTTAAAAAATCCTATTCACTGTTGTTTTAAATTAAAAGACACTTTTAATAGTGATAGTGCTTAGTAATGTTACATTAGCGCATTATGAAATAAAGAAAACTAATTAACTCTTTACTTTAAATTAGGAAAAAAATCCCAGAAAACTATTTATATTTATATATATATATATGAAAGGAAAAATGATTGAAAATATCCTGGTCATTTTCCTGCCATAAAAAAAAAATCCAAGAAAAACCATATTTCGTTACATTCTTTTCCGTGACTGAAAGTCGATACTAATTTTCGGTTCTCTAAAAGTATCTAAAAATATTTATTCCTGGAGCAATTAACAATCTGTCTCCTACCATCTATTCAAGGAGGTGCCAAGAAAAAACTAATGGAAAAAAAAAGAAAAAAAGAACTTTTGTGATGGGTTTCGAGTCTTCTATTATCCCTGAGGACTTCATTTAGATCAATGGATGTGATTAGCGAAAGGTGAGACTAATTGTTATCGGTCGCTTCGAGGGATGCTAAATTACAATGAAATAAATATAACCCAGAGACTCTGGTGGAATACAGTTTTTTCCCCATTTTCCCTTTCATCCATTCTCTTCCCTCCCTTTTTCCCTCAGATTTTACACGAATTTGCCGTTCCCTTCCTTTCGGGTTAGGCTTAATTCGTAGTTTGTGTTAGGTAGCGTAATAAATTACATGGTTAATTTACTCCCCTTATTTCCCATTCGTTCTCCAACACTCACGGTAGAGTTACCCAAAAGATACACTTTAGGATCTTATGTCAAACGAAAGCAGTTTCGTAGTGGTAGTTTAATGACAAGAGAACAATATTAGAATCCTTGCTAGTAAGGTATTTCAATCCATCGTTAACTGTAAAATACAGAATTATCTAAATGATTTGATTTGAAAGGTGAAGAATTAAGGAAAAGCACTTTATTAGTGACTAAAAGCAAGGAATTGAATACTTGCCATGTTGAATGTTACATACTTTTTAAAGCTTTTTTTATATAAATCTTATAATTTTCAGTATAATAAAAATAATTGTTAACTTCAGTTTGTTTCTTACTGAATATTTTATAAGTTATAGATAAAATATCGTAACTTGCTAAAAGTGAATCAGATAGTTTTAGTTTAAAATTTAAGTTGTTTTCTGGATCAAATGAAATAACTCATACATACACTCGACACAATCATATATATGTTTACGTTAAACTTTTAAAAATAAAGACTCTTGCTAAAACATTTCTGAACTCTGAAATTAACGCTTTGCTACGATTTTGCTAAAATTAAAAGTTGTTGCTATTAAACATTGAAAAAAATTTACTGTTAAGGTAGCTAACACAAGATTATTTATTTATTTTTATATCTAAACACTCATATAGAAGGAGCAAAAAGAAAACGGTTTAATTGATTGAATCAACTTATAAGAAAAGAACTTGTTGAATTTAAAGACTCAGCAGATATTAATGCTAACATTTCTAATTGTTAAACTTCTTTGTACCTAGACACTTACAGCTTTGTATATTTTCAGGGTTGCTGAAACATTTATTTTAAATAATTAGATAGTTTAAATGAGGGAACAAAATATGATGAAAATAAAAAGGCCTTAAATTTAAGAGCTAGTGTACACATATGAAATAAATTAAAAATATGTGAATATTTACAAATAAAAAATGTGTGCCTATAAGGATTACTATATATACATAAACAAGTTAATTAATTTTATTTTCAAAAGAACAAAAGGCAATCATGCACATACATACAGGGTGTATATATACACACATACATACAGGGTGTATATATACACACATACATACAGGGTGTCCAACTAAGCATTGTAATCATTACGCTTTAATGCAGGGTGTTTTGAGAATGTTACTTCACTAAATTAAAACCCCAAATAATTATAAGTAATTATATCAGTCCTCCAAATTTAAAAGCTTATAAAATTATTTGGATAGTTAGAATTTTATTTCGCCTTTGTAAATTAAGCCATGTTCGACACGCACCAACAAATGTGTTTCATGCTATTTAAGATCATATCACGCTCAGTGATTAAGAATTCTGCACATGGGCTTTCCCAACAACATAACTCAATTGCACACTGTCACGGAACAAAGCTATCGAAGTAACTTAATCTCACTATTGGATAAATCTACAGATGTGCGTGAAGATAGATATTGTTAAGCGTTTTAATGATTTAAATTATCAGGATAACACATCTAATAGGACTTATTCATCATGATTGCTATTTTTTTTATTAATATATCCTTTCATATTATTTATATCTTACCACATAAAACAAACAATTTATCATTTCCAGTGAGACTTCGTAAATTTCATATAAATACGTGCATTAATTAAATAAGTCTATGAGCATAATTCACTAGATTAAAAAAGTAAATAATGGTTGCGTAAACAAGCATGAAATGTTAATATATATATATATATATATATATATATATATATATATAGACACACACACATACAGGGTGTCCACTAAAGTCCCTTGCCACCCTCTAAACTTCGGAACGGCTGCTGCTATATTCATAAAAGTGGTGTCTAGGTATAGTAAAGCAGCCTTGTCCTACTAAATAAAACAGACTACAACGCTATCTGGTGGAAAGCAGCGGAGTTAGCATTCCTATCTTGGAAACGGAACGAAATAGAAATAAAAAGTTATTTACAAAGTTGTATAGCATCCTCGATTTAGTACGAAACGATACATTGTAGACATTAATGTGAAGAATACAACGGTTAAAACACGCATTTAGTGTTTCGTGCTGTGACGTCACAAAACGCTCTAAGAAAGAAAAAAAGGTAGGTAGGTTTTGGCGGGCACTTTTGGAGCTTTATGCTAAGATGCTTTCTTGAAGTAATTTATAAATTAGGCCGTCTGGCCAAACTGAATCATAGTCCTGGGAAATATCCACTGCAACCAAAATAACAAATTTCTTAGAGGATCTGGCAGAGATTATGTGATGATGAATGATGGATAAAATACTGTCACAACCTTGATGTGGCAGAAATCCGTGGTGATTGGGATGAAAGAAAGATATGGTTGATATATGGTCAATAAATCTCTTCAAAATCATTCTCTTTCAAAATCATTAATTTACACATGACACTAGTCAGAGATATAAGACGGTACGATGCCACAAGATTGGCCATCTTTCCCTGTTTTAAGATTGGAATAACAATGGAGGATTTCCATATTTCTGGTACAATACCTGTAAGCCACGATTTATTCATCAGGGAGAGGAGGTATTCTAGGTTGGTAGTAGTAATGCCTTTTAATACTTTTGCAGATATCTTATCTGGACCAACAGATGAGTTTTTGCATCTTGCCAAAGCTTCTTGCAGTTCAGATCCAGTAAAGGGTTTATTGTAAGAAAAATCCTCACTTGTACTTAAATCCAGTGGAATAACCTCTAAAATTGGTGAACGAGTGTAGAAGTCTATAAACATATTAGCTTGATGAGTAGGACCTGTCACTGGAGAATTATTATGTAATAGGATCATATGTGAAGTTGGAGATACTGTAACTCTATTTTGAAGATTTTTTAATAAGTTGAAAATATTTTTTGATGTTCCAGCTGAAATTATTATTTCGTAACAATTATTTTCGAGAGAGAGATATGAGTAGTCGATGTAGTTCGGCTGTAGTTCTTTTATCCATGTTATGTCATCCAAACGTACTTATCACATGTGCGTTTAGCTTTACGCCAAAGGCGTCTTTTTTGGCTAAGGAGATAACCACACCTAGAAGACCACCATGGGGGATAAGGTTTACATGGCATTTTCTGCCATCTTCGAAATTTGTGAAGTTTATTTATGCAGAGATGATTGAATTGTTCAATAGAGTGAAGGTTAGAAATTTCATGATCAGTATTGATGGAAGTAAAGAATTCTGACCACAGGATACGTGATCTGTTCGGTATATGGTGATCAATATCTCCAATAGCTATGCTAGTTTTAGATGGTAAATGATCACTTCCAGAACAATCTGGGTGAACTTCAATATGACTAAGGTGATAAATGTCTGGTGATACAAAGGAGAAATCAATGAGTGAAGGTCTATGATGTGGGCCGTAATGTGTTGGAATTTCAGAGTTCAGGAGGCAGCAATTCTCTTCCTGAATCCATTCAAGAAAGTCATTTACCCTTGATGAAGTGGAACAGCTTCCTAATGATGTATGTCTAATATTGAAATCTCCTATGATGATATAAGGAGGACGAATTCCTTGAATTATGCTATGAAACCACTCTGAAGAAAATTTGCCAGGAGGAATGTACACATTAATGATTGTTATTGTAGTCGTTGCCACTGTGATCTTGACTGCTAAGATTTCTCTGCCATCATCTGAGTGACGGATAGGAGAAAATTGCCTTGTTGGAATGTTTTTATTTACTGCTAGGAGAAGGCCACCACCTCGGCTATCTTCTTTATCCTGACGAAAGATTATTTTGTTAAATAAAGATATCTGGTTAACTTTTTTTAACCAAGTTTCTTGTATTGCAATAACATCTGCAGACTTAAATTAATGAGGTTTCATGTATGGACGCTTATTGAGAACATTCGAGAATTCCATGACATTAAGGAGAACATGAAAAGGTTACAATTATTATGATTATAATTTGACTTCTAAGGACTGATGCGCCCTGTATAGAAGTTGCGTCCCATCTGCTAGGAAATTTTATTGCTTCTCTTTCTGAATTTTGTATTTTCAATTATTTCTGACTGTTCTTCAGAAGATTTACCAAAATTAAATACACTATTCACAGGTAAAATTGGATTAAGATGAATGTCACGGTTACTAGAGTTTGATGATTGTTTTTGGAATCGACTACTTTCCGAGTTTTCCTTCTAGCAGGGGATGATGAGAGACTTCTAGTTTCAAAAATTTTGCTTACAGTTTCTTCAATTTTTTGGAAAATAGTATTAAGGATGGCTTCTTGTTGGGTTTGAATAGCTAAGAATTTTTTGTCTACTGATTCTTCAAATTTCGTAAGAATTGAGGTGACTATATCATTTATTTTAGCTTTAGTAATTTCTGATGGTTGAATAGACTTTACAATAGTAGCAAAATTGGTTTTAGAGCTTCTAAATTGTCTTCTTGCTTCAATAAAAGATAGATGGTTTATTGCCTGAAATTTTAAAAACCGAGTTTCTTCTTCACGAGATGAACATGAAGGATCATCTGAAGTGTGAGGTCCTTTGCAGTTTACACAATATGGGACTTTAGCTAAACAAGGATCACTATTGTGATGTGTGCCACAGAATCTGCATAAAGCTGATTGTATTTTGCATTTTTTGTTGCATGTGTAAATTTAAAACAAATTCTACATTGACGAACTTTATCTACAAAAATCTTTACATTTACAATAGATAAAAACACTTTGAGATGGGATTTTATGTCCGTAGACTGTTACCAAGATAGTTTCTGAAAGCTTTGAAGATCCCTTTTTATTAAAACGTCGTATTTGAGATACAATAAGGCCGTTATTTTCAATTTCTAATGCTAGATTTTCTAGACTTTCGTCCACTGATATGAACGGGATAATAAATTTCGTAGTGTATTGTTCAATTTGTATTGGGGGAATCACAGGGACATTTAATACTGTTTCGATTTTACAAATTTCGGTTGCCGTTTTGTAAACATTTGTAGTGATAATTATTCCATTTCTGGTATGTCTGACTTCTTCAATCCTATTCTTGTTGGAAACAGCATTTAATAGTTCAGATTTTAATTGTGAAGGCTTCTTAGGAACCGAAGCATATCCCGCTGTAGGACACAAAAATATTGTGAAATTTGAAATTCCAGCTTCAGAAGCTAATTGTATAGCTAGAAGTGCATTATCATCATAGTCTAATATAGAGCTCGATGCATGTTTTGGTATGCGATATTCACACTCAGTAAATGGTATATCGTCTAGCATGTCTGTCATTTTGAATATAACATTTTGTACGTACTTGAGAAAATAAATTAATAGAACCACTTGAGCTTGAAACTAATAAACTAATCAATAAATTAATTTTATAGGAATTCCCAAATTCCTACAAACTTAAATAAATGAAAATAAATTGCTTGAGTACTTCTCAAAGATAATAAAGTTCGAAGTAAAATGTACGTTCCGGTAAGAATCTGCAACTTTTTTTTCCCAAACTTCGCCTAAATTCCTGTGTTACCCCAATACTATAAAGATCAGAGAAAAAGGAAATAATTATAACGATATACTTTATTTAAAATGTTTAAACTTCTCACCGTCAGCTGCAATGCACATTTGGATCCTCGCTTGAAGATTACATTGCACACGTTGGAGCATACAGCGTGACACGTTGGAACAGGTGACTGTAATGCGTCGCTTAAGGTCCTGCAAATTTTGTGGAGTGGTCGCATACACTTGCTGTTTCAAGTATCCCCACAGGAAAAAAATCCAGTGGAGTCAGATCAGAAGAGCGTGGAGTCCACTCTTCAAAACCGCCATACCCTAGTATTTGGTTACGAAATTCCTTGACGAGGTACTGTTTCATTGGAGATGCCTTGGGAGCAGGCGCTCCATCATGTTGAAACCATAGTCTTTTAAGATTAAACAACGGCAGTCTCCACAAAATCAGTTAATACATTCTGTAGCAATCGTAAATATTGTGCACCCGTTAGTGAGCCATTGTATTATATTGGGCCTATCAGCTTGTTATTGTAAATTGCACACCAAACGTTAATAGCATACTGCATTTGATGTTGAACGTCGACGAAACATTTAGGATTTTCCAGTGTCCAGTGATGGGTGTTTTGCCTATTGTACATACCATTCCGTGATAAGCTCACCTCATCCGTCCACATAATATCTGCCGAGAATGTTGGCTGGATCTGGATCTGATTCATGACGTAGTTGCACCATGCAAAGCGTCGCTCGACATCCCCGTCCATTAATACCTGTTCAGGTGTTGGTTGGTATGGATGAGTCCCTGATTCTTTTAGGATTTTCCAAACCTGACTTTTGGAGAGACCACAGTGTTGACTGATCTTTCTTACACTGCATTTTGGATATGCGAGTGCATGTGCTAATACCTCCTATGGTTGAACTTGCCCTCCTATCTCAGCTGGTCTATCAGATCGAAGTTGACAAGTAATCCAACCTGTCTCCCTTAAACGTTTTACAACAGTTAGGATGGCTTGATAAGAAGGAGATGCGGGCCTGCAGGGAAACATTGGCGGTGCAACCTTGCTGCAGATCGTGCCTTGCGTCGATATTCACCGTACAGTAAAACCATCTGACAATTCTCAACTTTGGAATACTCATCCATGATCCATGATCATGAGCATCAACATACTAAAGGTGCAAGAAGATGACTCTTTTATAGCTGTCTCAAATGAACAGTCGTGAAGTTTTTTACGTATTTGTGTATTTCATTAAAAATGTTGGAATTATTTTTAATACTTCCGTTCTTCCCATTTCGAAATCAAAGTGAAAAAATTTAAGTTCAAAAACGATTTTTTGTTTTTTTTTTAATTATGCACACGTAAGATGTGCTACGTCACAACAAGAAACAACTAATACATGCTTTAACCGTTGTTTTCTTCATATTCATGCCTATAAGGTATCGTTTAGTACTAAATCAAAAGATGCTATACAACTTTGTATATCACTTTTTCCTCTCTATCAAGTTTCGTTTTCCGAATCAGAATGCTAACTCCACTGTTTTCCAACAAATGGCGGTGTTGTCTGTTTTATTCAGTAGCGCATGGCTGCTTTACTATACCTTGACACCACTTTTATGAATATAGCAACAGCCATTCCGAAGTTAAGAGGGTGGCAAGAGTGGACACCCTGTATATATATATATATATATATATATATATATATATATATATATATATATATATATATATATATATATATATATATATATATATATATATATTATATATATATATATATATATATATATATATATATATATATATATATATATATATATATATATATATATATATATATATATATATATATATATATATATATATATATATATATATATATATATATATATATATATATATATATATATATATATTATATATATATATTATATATATATATATATATATATATATATATTATATATATATATATATATATATATATATATATATATATATATATATATATATATGTGTGTGTGTGTGTGTGTGTTGTTTCACATAAGTTATTCATCAATAGTTTAGTAAATCTGGTAATTAATGTTATTGAATTTTTATATTAACTTATTGTAATTCATAGAGTAAGGATTAATTTGAATTTATTCGATACAAGTAGGCGAATCTTATGAATATCTAATCAGTATGTAAATCAATTAAAAAAAATAGAAACTGCCTTTATATATATATATATATATATATATATATATATATGATAACAAATACTCGTGTAATTTCACGTATCAGCAAGTAACGAAATTAAATAGTCAAAAATATTTTTCTTACAAAAAAATTAATTGATATGAAAAGTACAGTAATTATAATAAATTTATACGTTCATCACACAAACAGTACTACACTACTGGACATTAAAATTGCTACACCAAGAAGGCGACATGCTACAGACTTGAAATTTATACAAAAAGAATAAGCTGCTGTGATATGCAAATGATTAGCTTTTCAGCGCATTCAGACAAAGCAGGTGCCAGTAGCGACACCTAGATTGTGTTTAAATGAGGAAAATGTCCAGCCGGTTCCTCATACACAAATTGCATTTGAACATTGTTGCCTGGTGAAAAGTTGTTGTTATGCTTTGTGTACGAAGGAGAAATGCGTACCAGCACGTTTCTGACTTTGATAAATGTCGAATTGTAGGGTACCGGGATTGTGGTTTATCTTATCGCAGTATTGCTGCTCGCGTCTGTCGAGATCCAATGACTGTTAGCAGAATATGGAATCAATGGGGTCAGGACGGTAATACGGAACGCCATACGTGATCACATCGGCCACCTATCACTAGCAGCCGAGAAGACAGGCATATTATCCGCATGGCCGTAATGGATCGTGCAACACGTCACGAGCCGTGAGTCAAGAAACGGGGTCGTTTGGAAGACAACAAGTGTTTGCATGAACAGTTCGACTACGTTTGCAGCAGCATGGACTCTCAGATCGGAGACCATGACTGCGGTTTCCCTTGACGCTGCGTCATAGACAAGAGCGCCTTCAATGATATGATCACCGACGAACCTGGGCTCACGAATGGCGAGACGTCATCTTTTCAGATAAATCCAGGTTCTTTGTACAGACACATGATGGTCGCATCCGTGATTGGCGGCATCGTGGTGAACGCACTCTTGCAGCGTGAATTCGTCATCGTCATACTGGCCCATCACCTGGCGTGATGGTATGGGTTGCTATTGGATACACGTCTCGGTCACCTCTTGTTCGCATTAACAGTGCTTTGAACAGTGCACGTTACATTTCTGGTGATTTATGACCTGTGGCTCTACCCTTTATTCGAGTCCTGCGAAACCCTACGTTTCAGCAGGATAATACCCGAATTCATGTTGCCGGTATTGTACGGACCTTCCTTGATACGGAGCATGTTTGACTGTTGCGCTGGCCAGCACGTTCATTAGATCATTCACCATTAGAAAACGCCTGGCCAATGGTTGCCTATCGACAGGCTCGTCATCAAACGCCAGTCACTAGGGTTGATGAACTGTGGCATCGTGTTGAAGCTACATGGGCATCTGTATGTGTTCATGCAATTTAATCTCTGTTTGACTCAATGCCCAGGCATATAACTGCTGTTATTAATGCCAGAGGTGGTTGTTCTGGGTAGTGATTTCTCAGGATCTATCCAGCCAAATTTTTTAAAAAGTTAATCAGTTGTTATTTTTAGTAAAATACATTTGTTTAATAAATATCATTTTGTTAATCTGCATTTTTTCCTGGTGTAACAATTTTAATGGCCAGTAGTGTATATTAAAGCATTAATAATTAATTTACAAAATTTAAATTAAAATCAATCTAAAATAAATGTCACAGGACTTCAAGTTTTGGAATTAATTACTGTAAAATATTTATATCTTATGTAATTTAATATAAGTATCTTAAGGCAAATATATGATTATGTGGTTTTAATATGTAGCTGTTGCTACTTATGTACTTTGACAAGCCATGCTTGCCTATGCCTTTGGTTATGTAAATTTATACCAGTAGGGTGCGTCTTACGTTTAGCCAGTGCACTAAGTAGGTGAAAAGATAAATTTGCTTGAAGCATTCTTCTGATCGATGACACAACCAGAAGTTCCACTCCCTCAGTTTTAACATTGATCTGAAGATGCAGGAAATTCTTTCCTACCATTACACCCATGGTAATTTCTCAACGACTTACCGCATAACATTCAACTCTACAGATTTAACAAGCACATTTATCTTAAGTACTCGGAGGGTCCTTAGCGGCATTGGGAATCGAACCCCTTCCAAACGAAAGGCTAATGTCCCAACTAAATAGGTGACAACGGACCTGGCTTTAATATGAAATTTTAATTAATGCATTTATAATACTAATAAAATTAATACATTTTTAGTAACATGTAATAATTCTGATTAAAACAAAGTTACTGACTCTCCAAATTTTCATTCTTCTATAAAAATATTTCTAATCGTTATCATGCGCAAACTGACCTACTTGTGTAATCTGATCTGTGTTTGCAATCTTTTTGTAATAAGAAAATTTTCTTCCAAATACCTTCATGGTGGATGCGTGGAACTTTTTATTGAATAAGTATTGTCATTGCTGGTTATAAATACATAATATCTTAAATCAACAAAAATCTTATTTTCAAAAATAAAGATTATAGATTAATTTTATTTGTGCATGTGCTTGTTGAATAAATATAAAATATAGTATTTTAAACAATGTGTATTTGAAAAAAACTAAAAATCTCTCAAATAATTTATATTCAATTAAAAGCTGATAGTAAATTTCAACATTTAATAACATGCATGTTTTTACTTGAATACAAAGACACTATCGCTTTTCCCGGAAGAGAAATAACAACTTTCTTTTGTCATCGTAACTAAGATATGAAGTAAAAAGAAGTTCATTTTAATTTTCTGTTTAAACAAAAAATATTATTGCGATTTTTTGATGGAAGTTATAAATTAATTTTTTTGTGAAACGTTTTAACATTTGATGTATATTTTCGTTAAATTTGATAAATAAATATAAGACTCAGAATTTGTTGATTTTTAAATGAATATACCATTGTGTTTATTCAGATAACAAAACAAATGTGCGCACTTGAAATTAAATGGCGAATTTGTAATTAAGTGGATATTATTATTCACATGAGAGGATTTTTATTTAACATGCGGAAAAACTGATATTGCATTTATTCCTTAAAAAACAAAAAGTAAATTAAATTTATTTAAGATTTGTTTAAATAACACTTTTTATCATTTTATAAAAGTTTAACAGGAATATTTCAGATTTGATATTTACTTTTGTTTCAAGCTATTCAAATTATGCTAAATCATGAAATTTATTCAGGTTATATTATGTACAACTATAGTTACAATTATAATTGTTATTTAAAAAAGAATAACATTAAAAGCATCAATAACTAAGTTCTTTTCAATACTTATTTAAAAAAAAATTATATATATATATATATATATATATATATATTATTACTTAAAAATATTAAAAAAAAATAGTTTTTCATATGCTACACCAAATGTTATAATTTCTTTATTTCTTTCAAGCAGCATAAAGAGTTTATCTTGAAAAAATTAAAGTTTAAAAATATTCTTTCCATATCACAATTATTAAGGCATATAAGTAATTTTTTTCCTATTGTTTAAATGCAAATATATAATATTTTTATCCTATTATTTAAATACAAATATACCTGTATTACGAAAATACAATGATCTCCTTGGAGAATTAAATTTAACAGTTATTATTGTGAAGTAATTTTATCAAAGCTCATTAATATTATTTCTAAATAATTTATAATACAAGTGAATTATATAAACATGAGAGCAATAATTATCTAAAACAATTGTAGGAGGACTAATTGGATATTCGGAAAATGGGATAGTTTCGAAAACAATTGTCTATTTTGATTAATTATAGTACTTCGAAATATGGAGGAAAAACTACTTATTTTTAAAGACAAAGACTTTTAATGAATTAAATGAAAAGAACTGCAGATGAAAACCATTGCTTAACAAATCACAGATTAAGCTTCACAAAGTGTATCTACTTGATAAAGAGAATTCGTACTTGGATACACATGGGCTCTATCTAAATCAAAGCAGTTTTAAAGCTGGAAAATACTTCACTAGCTGATAGTCAAGTGTCTACTTTAACTTGGATATTAAGATCATCTTTTAATCAATACTTTCATTAAGTTTACCAACGATTGCAACTCATAATCCATTCTCTTATATCCTCCGCACTAAATTCTGAAAATGCAGGAATCTTTAAAAAATGCTTATATATATATATATATATATATATATATATATATATATATATAACCATCTTATTATCTTTCTTTTTTCTCATTTTCGTTGTCTTCTTCAGTCTAACTTATTTTTAAGAAATTCTTAAAGCGATTTCAATTATCATCATTAAGATAATTGGATTTAAGCTATTTGAATATCTACTGTAATTTAAAAATCAAAGATTACAATTATATTTTATAAGTTAGAATATACCTAAAATGGTTAAATATTTAATTTTAATTTAATTATTCTTTTTTAATACTACTTGCCATGCTTTTTGTGAAAAATTAAAAAAACGATCAAGAGAAGTATTTTTTTTACACTTTTTAAATATGTAATTTAATTTAATTTTGCAGTTACTTAATTTCCTTTGTTTCACTTTCTGCAGGTTTTATATTAAGATAAAGTAATCGGGTGTACATATAGATGCATCAAGAATATTATATTATAATATGAGACATATTAAATTTTGAAAAATTAAAAACTATAATTTTTTTTAACTTTCATTATATTAAAAGGAAAAACTTATTTTTAATGAAAATGAATTCTTAAATTCCATTCTTTATAATTTTCGCAAATACTAATTTTTTTATTTTGAAATTCTAATTTAAAATCTAAAAAATAAGTTATATTTTATCAATGATAATTCATCAATAATCATATTTTTCTTATCAAATTTTAAATATACTTTTACAGTATACTTAGATTTAAAATAAAAATTCCCCATTGAAATAATTTACTTTTTTATTATTTTACAAATTACCTTCTAAAGAGCTTAAATTTTAATAATGCACAAAGTGAATACAAAATCTTAGAGGAAATATACAGGAATTTTTGAATAAAAAATATTATTATCATAGAAGTTATTTTCTATTTCAGCGTCTAGAAAAAAATAAATGAAAAATTTATAATAAGCATTTCTATACGCATATTAATAATTATTTTACTTTTTTGTTGTTGATAATTGTTTAGTTACATAGCAGACGGGTTTTTGTTTTTTATTGAGACGTAAACATTTTTAAGAAAATTATGTTGATTTTGAACTTAACAAAATCAACTGATTTTAAGACTAACATAACAAAAATAAATTTTACATTAAATATGAATACCGTCAAAAACTTCATCTGATTCATAAGAATTTTAAGAATATATTGCTCTACAAATAATAATTTGTTAAAAAAAAATTACTTAAAATTGAACAATTTGAAGTTTTTAGACTTTTGAGTACTGTATTTTACTTTTGGAATATACTAATAGTATAAGAAATTAATACTGAATAACAAACTCTAATTTGAAAATGTCTTATAAACAAGAAAATTAATATTTTTTTTTATTTCTGATTCAATTTTGAGTTGATAAGATATAATTTAATCAAAATACTGTTATTTCTTATATACAAATTTTGCATATATACATATTATTGCATAATATGTGTTTTTAAATATACAATAATTGTGTAATAAAGAATTTAAGTTTTGTACAAATGTTGATTATATTTTAATTATATACTCCCATAAAAACAATGTTAAAAATATGACATACAAATTTCCACTAAAATTTCTATTTTATGAAAAATATATATTAATATATAACCATAGGTATTTTAAATTATTATTTTTACAATATAAGCTACATTTTTCTTCTTATTTAATTTCCACATTTCCATAAGCAATGAGAGCTTACTAGTTTAAATTTTATTACTGTACATCCATATTGAAGATAATGTTCTCTTATTTATACTTATTTAAAGTTCCGAAAAATAATTTATCTAAAAAGAACCCAAATAAAAACAACCCATTACAAACGATGTTGACCTAAAATGTTCTACAGCATTTTTATCCAAAAACTGCTGTAGTACCTGACAAAGTGTCAAATTTATTGCCTGAATAAAAGGGGGTTTTCTTGGCGAGCTCGACTAAACGGAAATCTATAGCAAGTTGCCGACTTTGGGAAGGAAAAGGTAAAAGGATTTGCTGAGTGTAAGCAAAAAGTGGCAAAAAAATATTTAAATAAATTTCGTTAAAATGTCAGCGACATTTTACAAAACATAACATTGAATGGAAATTGTTTTATACCTTGACGAATTTACATATAGAAATGATTTTATTTTTATTTTTTTATAATTTTTAATTAATATAAATAAATATACAGATTTGTTTGCAATATAATAATTCAGATATCAACTCATTTAAATTATTAAAAATTTCTAACATTTTTTTTCGCATTTTTAATTATTAATTACAAAAATATTTGATGGAAATATTTAATACAAATGTTTCGCATAAATTATAAGAAAAAAATTCGAAAAATCCGTTATATACTTTCTACTAAGCACTTTTTATAAATAAATTACTAATGCTAATGTTAAAGTTCGATCTGATTATGGGTAATCTTAATATTAATTATTTTTATATTAAGAAAAATAGGTTGAGAATATATTAATAAATAAAATATAATTCTATCAATTGGAAATAAACCGATATGGTCTTAATATCATTAGCTTCTAATTATTACTGTTAAACTAGTGGTCTTTATCTTTTCCCTCTCTATGACCACGTCAATGAATTCACACACACAGGAAAAACAATAATAGTGGTGAAAATGTATGTTACTTAACTGTTTTTGTGAAACTTGTTAATTGATAATTTGTTTAATCTGTGTTATTTCAATAGTAAAGTTTCTTCCAAATATCTATCTATTAATCCTATTGTCATTTTAGAATTTAAGTTCCTTATTTCATTAAAAGAGTGTCCGCATATATCGGCAATGTTAATAAAGAAAAGAACAAAAAAAAAATAAATCCTGAATGAATCCGGAATACTTGCCTTCAATCACCTATTTTTAATAAAAATCAGCTAAAACAGGATTTTCAAGATATCCGAATTTTATTTCAGTCAATCTACAAACTTACAAAGTTTAATAGACCTACACGAGGATCACTTGCAATGATCTCTGAAAATGGTTAGATGAACACATACTCCTAAAAATTCATTGTCATAAAATTAAAAAAAAAACTTCTGATGAGAGTTTTGATTAATTTTTTGTGCTAAAGTATTTTTTCATCGATCAAGGAGCATTGCACCAATTTTACAACAGCTGTCAAAACATGATCAAGCAGTGAATATCATCATACTACACTTTTATTTGTGAAATTCAACACTTCCTCTTTTTCTTATGGGATATAAAAGGTATGAATACTCTTTAATGTTTTGCTCCAATTATCAAGCATCACCAGGAAGAAGTGTGCAATATTGTCCTTTACCCATTTCTTAAATCCACTCCGCATTCTAAATTTCAAAATGTGGAGTCACTATGAATAATCTAACTTAAAATCAGTTATACAAAATTTTCTTTTGCTTACCAACATGGTAGACTTTTCATGGATAAAAAGAAAACTAAAAATAACAAATTTTGTTAAACATTTTTTGAAATCAAGAAAACATATATAAACCATCATATCAAGTGTATGAGTAAAATATAACAATATATTTCTTCAAGGGAAATAAATGCAAGGAATTAAATATAGATTAATTTATAAAGTGAAAAATCTAATGATCGACAAAATACTTTATTTCTATCTATATTATTAGATATAAATAAAATATTTCAATTAAGCTCTTTTTAGTATCACATGATCACATGGAAAAATAATTGCCGGTAAACACAAAAAAACCCAATTAAAAGTACAAACCTACATTGGTATCTAACATACATACATACATACATATATATATACATTAAATACACACACAATTCTTTCTTTTCATATCTTAAAAATGGGCTCAATAATTTTTAATCTTCACATAATACAATTGTAAAAAAGCTGCTTTCGAATTTCTTTTCAGCTGTGATAGAAGTATTGATTAAATGAAAAATAATAAAAATCGATAAAAGAATCAATCTGAAAGGATCGGAAACATTTGGCAGCAATAAGAAAACTGAAGTTAGAAGAAAACTTTGAAAAGTCAAACATAAAATATTCTTAACTTCTAAGAAGAATCTAAAATCTTAAAACATTATTTCTTTACGAAATATTATGAGACTCAAAATATATCAAAAGCATGTTTTTATAGGAATGCATAATCAAAGTATATCCTTCGAAAATTTTAATATTTTTGACATATTTTTGCAAAAGAATTCATTGCGAAAAAAAATTGATAGAAACAAGTAAATACAATTTCATATAATGCGTTTTCTCGTTGTTCAGATTATATTGCTTTATTCTTATTAATTAAAAAATAACAGTGATATGTTTACAATCCGCTTAATAAAACTGAATTTTTTAATATACTGATATAAGTACATGACCTTAAAATGTATTATTTATATTTTGTAACAATGTCGTTAGGAATTATATTTTAATAAATTTTACTAAGTTTTGTCAATTCTTCCTACAATTATTGAAGAGGAAGATTATTTATTCACATATTTTTCTTCAGTTAATTTTAGTTTAAGAGACTATAAAATATATAATGTTACAAAAATGTTCTACTGTATAAGCATAAAATAATTAAAAAATACTTAGCTTCATATTTTTATTGCATTTAAAGAGCTTAGGTTGATTAAAACCTATAAATAACAAATCAATTATCAAATTACTTTAAATTAAAATAAATAGTTCCTTAGTTTTTTTATTTCCTCGTATAGATTATGATTTTGTGTGGGTTATTTGATATTGTTCTAACAAAAATTAAAATAAATTGCATGATAATAATTATAAACAAATTTTGACCAATATAAAATTGAGAAATAAAATTAGTTTATAATAATATTAAAGAAAAAATATTTTGATATGATCTTAAATGTATATATTTGAATGTTTAAGTTATTCAAGGAAATATATAAAAATTTTAAACTTAAGCTGTGAGTTTCATAAAATTTTAACTGCGAAGTTATAAATGTTAGACCTAAAGGAATTTAAACCAGCTTAAATTTGTTATTATGTTACTTAAAATATTATTGTAAATTTTAAAATAAAATAAAATTATGCGATAAATAGAAATCAAAACATTTTTTTGCAAAGCATGTAAATTAAAAATTCATGAGAGTCTTTAATTTCAAGAAGTAACTACAACATAATTAAATTGTAAAAATTCAAAATCTTATTACAAAGATACATGAAAGCAATTCATATTACAAATGACAAATGAATTATTGCATTTTAATTTCTTTTTCTTACGTTACAAAAAATTATAGTAAAATACATTTTAATTACACTCTAAATTAAATTTTAAGTGCCTTTAATACCTTCAGTTAGAAGTGAGACTAAATTTCTAAGAGAAGAATTTCGGAAATGTACAAAAATAGCATATTTATCTTTCATGTAATTTTAAAGTAAATAAATTTTTAACTGGATTTTTGAAGTTTTAAATAAATTTTATGGATTAAATATTTGAAATTTTCCATAAAATATTTCTTAAAAATTTGCAGATAATGTTAAATAATGAATAAAATGTTCATAAGCCTTATAAATTCCGTTCTAAGGTTAGATGCACTAATGAATATTTTGAACCACTTATATTTTGAATGATCAAACCAGTGTTATTTAAACAAAATTCAGTAAGATTTATGGGTAGTATATTTGTAGTCTCACTTTGATTTATTTTTCTAATAAATTTCAAATTTTAATATTTTTAAGTAAATTGTTTTATTTTAAAATGCCAAAAATTGCTGCTAAAGTTGGAAATCTGAACAAAAGAAAATTTTCTTTAATATTATTTTATTAATAAAATGCATTGTATATTCATATATTTCATGAAATTATGTAACAGTTAATTAATCAAATATATGTTATAATTTACCAAGAAAAAAGATTTATTATTTTTTATTTTGTCCCCAATTATTATGTTTTACTTATATAATATTGGTTATATATGTTTTATTTATATAAATCTTCAAATAATATGAGTTATGCAACAATTGGTTCAGTTTTGATAGTTTTGACTGCTAAAAATTTTATCATGAATTTTATTCTGATTGATTTCATCTTTATAACAAATTTAATTAACATATCATGGATATTTAATAGCGTATAAAATGTACTAATCAAAATGTGCATGTTTCATGTACAAAAATAAAATTAAATGCTTTAATTTGTTAGGAAGAAACTATATGTAATAACATTACATGTATCCACATTCATATACATTTGGATATTTGCATTAAAAGGTTTTGTTATTAGAAAATACTGATGTGAAAATATTGGAAAAAAGTTAAATTTATTTAATTTGATACAAACCGTAGAACATTTTAGACAATAAAAAGATAACATCTGTTCAAGACAAGTTTAATGAAACATAAAAGGCATGTCGCGGGAAAATGGATCATTTGTCTTAAATTTTTCTGATTTGTCAGCAACTGCTGTTGATGATTTAAGTGTAAAATATAAAAAAGTACCTTATAAAATAGTAAAAAATTAATTTGTAACTTCTGACTCAAAAGCACCTGTTTGCTTTCAGAAATCTGAATGAAGAAACAATTGTCATGAGATAAAATATTATCAGTTTTAAATTTTTGCTATTTGTCAGTTGCAAATGTTAATGCTATTTTTAGGGGGAAATGTTTAAAATATAAAAAAATCAATTACCATTGATTTTTTTAAAATTTTGTGGAAAGTTCATTTAAAATTGCTGTTCTTATCTAAATTTAATATCTTTGGTATAATGTATCATTTATTGATGATAGAATAACATTAATTATAAATATATACATATAGACACATTTTAATGGGAATTACCCATATTGCTTTTATGTGGTTGTTGTTGACATTTAGTATGAATATAAATGAAATTTTTAATGTATATAACACGTATAAATATACGAATGAAAATCAAATTGGATGTTTTCATTTATTTTTATTTTTATTTTTATACACAATTTGAAGATCTTGCCGATTGTTAGAGATACGTTACCATATCCTATTCAAAAGAACCTTGACATAATTAGGCAAAATAGAAATAGAACAAAATATTATTGGTAATAATAAATTAAAGTTTATTTTGTTTATTATACTAACCAAATGGAGTCAGTAATTTTATAAATAAATAATAAACATATCCTATTCAGAAGAATTTTGAAATAATCAGGTAAAATAGAAATCGAACAAAATATTATTAGTAATAATAAAGTTAATATCACAGTTATTATACTTACTAAAAGAATTCATTAATTTCATAAATATATGATATATTTTTATTATATAATGCATTTCTAACCATTATGCAATCAATACACACTTTGCATGTATTTTCTCGCATTTCCAAAGTAATATGAATTATTTAAATATAACATTTATTAGACTTGATTTTTAATTAATATTTGACAGGCACTGTGAACAAGTCTTCTTATATGGGCATATTCACAAACGTGATTTTTAAAATGATTTAATTTCATGTTTTGGAATGAAAACCTATAACCTGTTTTCCTTTAGAAGATTTTTTGTAATTTTTACTTTAAGTTTTTGTTTTGTAAAGGAAAAATTAAATTTCTAATTTTATATTTTTCAAAAAACAGTAATTAAAAATTAGTTTAGATTACTTTGATATTTAAATCTGAATATTAATCAAAATAATAAATAACTGTTTCTTGGAATTTAATTTGCGAAAAAAATATTTAATCATCAAAATATGAAAAATATTACGCAATATATTGAGCTGCAAATATATCTTTATCTAATGTTTGAATAATTGAGAAATTTTTCTCATTCAGATTTTATTTTAATTTTTATGTCAGAGAGATTATAAATATTATAATTCTATTTAATAAATTGCAATAACATTCTTAGAAATTTTTCAATTTTTACCACAAAAAAATAGTATAAATTATTAATAGTGTGTTTTATAAATTAAAAATTCTTTTCTTAAAGATAATATTCTAACTAATTCGAGCAAATTTTACATAATTATCCGTATGACAGCTCATTATAAAATCATGCATTTAAATTCTAAACTTAAAATATTTTTTTCATTTACATTCTACATTGGTTTAATAATAATTCAATATTGTAGCATGGACTCATATTTTTTTCATTTTCATTAAAATGTCATTAAAATTGATTAAAATATAATATAATATCTTAGTGACTTCTTTGTATGTTAAGTAATCAATATTTTTTCATCACTAATTTAACATTTGTGTTTGTCTATTGGTATGATATTGCCTTCAAGTTTATATTATTATTAATAAAAATGGATGAACTAAATTTCTATCATCTTCTTAACACTTATTACTTTTTCTTAAATATCGCTGTTTAAGGACACCGGTATCAAAGAAAAAATAAATGTTTTATATCGATTACCAGCGTGACGATAATTCGATAATATAGGTGGTCACAATGAAGAACTCTCACTTGGGTACTTTATCATTTCTGTCAATACTTTTCATTTAAGAAGAAAGAAGTTATAAAGCAAAAGGTCGATAATTTAATCTTTAGATTATCGTCATTAAGAAAGGACAGGAAACCTCTTCATGTGGTTTACATTTTGTACATCACTTAATCTTTCTTCTTCATAAAAAAACGAAAATAAATTAAATTTACATTATTTTGGTTATATATATATATATATATATATATATATATATATATATATATATATATATATATATATATATATATATATATATATATATATATATATAATATGCATGTATGTAACAATGGTATTTATTTATTTTCACCTCATTACTGATTCTTTCAATTCTCAATATGCTGCTACAGCAAAATCAATTTGTCTGCTAGCTTTCCCAAATAAACAGAAATAGGAAAAAAAAATTCTGAATTTCTTTTGCATTTAATGAGAAAGAATGGAAGAGAATTATAGATAAATATTTTAAAAAATATGTAATAAATGAAGTGCTCGGACAAAGTTGCTCTTAATATCCTGGAAGAAGTGGTCTTTTTGAATGGGATTCTATTCGTCATCTTTGAAAGTGGAGGCCATAATGACGTGCTTTTGCTCAGTGTGTATAATGATGAGCTTTTGTGCAAGAAGAGGCACTCCAATAGATTCCACCCTGATTGCCCAGAGTCACGTAACCATGGGGTTATTTGCTTTTCTTGCCTTCCTCTTCACTAAAAGTTGATATTCTTGGATGATTTTGCGAGAAATAATTTCAGTATCATGGTTATGTTCAGAGAAAGAATTTAATAAGGTGGAGATATGTGTTTGTCTCCTTCTGAACAATGTATGATAAATAGCCCATTTATTTAAAGGGAAATCGTTTGGACTTTTTTTTTATGAAATCTCATTAATATTGAAGAATTTGCTTTCGTTCTACATACCTTAAATTGCATTCATGATGATATCTTTTCGTTAAAGCTGAAAATAACTAATTACTGTTAAAATTTGAATTTTAGTATTAAAATTTAAAACGTATTTCAATATATTAAGACGTGATGCTTAGAAAATAGATTATAAGAATCATTTTAATGTTAATATTTCATACATTTTCATTTGATTTTTAAATCATATAATAAGTAATTTATAAGGAACAAAAACTTATATTTGAATTTGTTTATTTATGGCTTATGAAATAAAATATATTATGTTCATTTTCCAATAAAAAAACATTATGAAGCAAAATTAATTTTAAACAAAATATTTTTATATAAAATTTATTAGGGAATCACAATTTGTTTTAATTGCAATTCTGCAACTTATTTTAAGAAAATACTTTATAGATAACGAGATTCCTTATTTTTAATGACTTACAGTTGTAATCCATATTTGTAATTAGAAAAAAATTATGGTAAATAAAAAGCATAAATGAATTTTTAAAATAGATTAACTTTTATTAATTATGATGACAATTAAAAAATTATTTTTATAAAATTTGATTGCTGGTAATATGTCCTGATAAATGCAATTAAAAGTGATGAAAAATATAATATCGTATATGTAATTTGAACAAATTTTAGGTATTTATATTTCTGTTATATATAGAATGAGAAATCTAAATTTAAATCAGGCATTTTTATTTCAAAACCAGTTTTGTTTATTGGGTAATTTTGATTATTGCATGCATTAATAGTTTTTAAGTAGTAATTACAGGTTTTTAAGAAAAAAATATCGAAAAAACAAGTTCTCATGATAATATCTGCAGCAATGAACAGTTTAGAGACAGTTTCAAATTCAGAAACTATTTGAGTCATTTATTGTTAACATGTTACAAATTTTGTAATATTTTATTCTAACTTTTAGGTCATACTAATAAAATTGTAATATTCTTTGATTAATTATTTTTGAGTTAATTTAAAATATTTGACTCATTTGTCAAAATAATACATTTATGATATTTCATATTTTGTTAAATATTTTGTTTTTTTTATTATAGTTAAGAACTAGAGATTTTGTAAAATTTAACTATTTATTCAATTTTACAAGTGAATTGTAAAATTTATTATTTTTATTGTTAATTGTGTATGAAATAAAAACTCTAAATATAGCAATGCACATTTTATTATTCATTTCTTAAATTCAATAATTATTATTTTTGTGTTTAAATAATAGTATTACAATGTTAAAGATAAATGTTTTTTGAGTAAATACTTTTTATAAATTCGACATTAATTTTTCATTAGATAACAAATGATTCTTAAAAAATATTTTTTAATTAGTGAAATATAATATAAACAGTAATATAATGGAACATATATTTAAATAAAGTCTTCATTTTAATAATGTTAAAAAATCCTAACAATGCAATAAAGTTTAATAAAAATTATTCATAATGACTGCCAAAACAATTTTATAAATGCTTAAATACAAATTATTGATTAAATCTACAATTTTCTCCCAGAACTGCCATTTATTTAATAGGAAACAAATAAAATACCTATTTACAACATTTGAAACTGTTTAAAGTTTTCAACACAAAGTATTAATTTATGCTTATTTAAGCATTTTACTTCATAAATATTAAAATATTATGGTATTTTTACATTTATATATATCTATATCTATCTATAAATAAATGTATTTATATAATACATATATATATATATATATATATATAATAAATAACAAAGTTAAGATTTCTCATTCTATATATACATATACATATATATACATATCATATATATACATATACATATATATATATATATATATATATATATATATATATATATATATATATATATATATATATATATATATATATATATATATATATATATATATATATATATATATATATATATATGTATATGTATACATGTATATGTATATATGTATATATATATATATATATATATATATATATATATATATATATATATATATATATATATATATATATATATATATATATATATATATATATATATATATATATATATATATATATATATATATATATATATATATATATATATATATATATATATATATATATATATATATATATATATATATATATATATATTCATGGAATGCGTTTGAATATATATAAATTTCATTCCGAAAGTAATATTAATAATAACAATAATACCCATTATTAAGCAATAAGTATGAATTTATGGTTTAATTTTTTTGTCTTTTCTAATTTTTTGTGAAGACTAATTGATCAATGCTTATAAATATCATTAAAATATTTTTGATACCCCAGAAAAATGGATTAACTAACATTGAATTTTTTAAAATGTTCAGAATTTTCATGTCCTTATTACATTTTCTACACTAAATATAACAGAATCAATTTTAACAAATTTTGCTTGACACTACCAGTATTTCCACAGGGAAATATTGAAAAAAAGAATCCCATTGAAATGTGCAGTTAAAAATTCCCCGATGAAGCATTTTATCTAAAAAAAAACAAGAATATAAATCTAAGCGCATGAAAAACGAATTCCGGAATCCGAGTGATGGATATTCCATAACGTATAATTCTTCTTTCGACTTTCACTGCTCTATTTCTCTTGATGCAAACATCCAAACATAATTTGATATCCCTGGTCATCGATTTTTTCCTGATGTAGGACAAAAAAACTGAGTTTAAATAAGCTAACGTAGCGTTGCCAATGCCTGACAGCTAAAAAGCTACTAGATATATTATCCCAAGAGCCCACTGACCTTGCCCATAAGAGAAATAAAAAATGCGCCATATTTTTTCCTGTCAGCAAGGCCTTTTGTAGAATATTGGTTATAGAGAGTGGAGGGGATAGATTTGTGTTATTTTACTGTTTGTCACAGTAAGTGACGCAATATCGGTCTGCTCTTGAGTGAGAAGGGAAAGAAAGGGGTCTGGTTTATTGAAGGGGTTAATGTTACAAAGATTGGTTTATTCATTTCTCAGCAGCAATGCTTGAGGCAACTAAAATTTGTTGTTTATGTGATCGGGAAAAACGAATTTATTTAATAATCTAACCTGTGAGCAAATGTGTACCATAAAGTTATATAAGGAGGTTATATATATGGATATATATAAAGGATATATATATATATATATATATATATATATATATATATAAATATATATATATATATATATATATATATATATATATATATACATAGTTATAAATGTGGGAAACGTCTACAGTTAAGAAAACATTAGATACCTATAATTACAATTTAAAAAATGATATATATCATAAGTGATACTCTCTGTCTAGCTCTTCCACTGCAGAGCCTTCCCTCTGCAGCAATATGTATGTACTACATAAAATATATGTACTATATAAAATATGATTTTGTATTCAATAATTATTTCCGTTGGGTAGTCTTTTGTTCATGCAGTTTCATGTTCAATCGTAAAAAAATTATGGATTGTGGGATTTTAGCAATTTCCGCAATCTTCTGGGAAGAAATGTTGCATACAATGTGTGTTTTCTTCCAAAGGGAACTTCTATGATGTTATGCTGAACACAACTGTAAAATGTATTAAAAAGATATTTATAAGATAGGAAAGCCTGTTTGAAATTTAGTAATAGTACTGATTTTATTTACTTAATAGATTGATCAATTTCTTCTTTAAATATGCCATTAAAATATATGATAGCATTATCTGTAAGTAAGCAAATAAACCATTATAATATAAAGATATATTTAATGAAAATATTTTTTCCATTGTATTCCCAATAATTTATGAAATTCAAATCTTTCATATGAATATTCAGGCAATACATCATTTTTGTTTTAATTATAGTCAGCAAATGAAAATAAAAAGTTAAACATATTTACAAAGCTTTACTAGAAAATCTATAATCAATTTAAAATCACATCTTATTCAAATAATTAATAAATATTAAATTTGCAAGATATATGTTTCACAAAATAATAACAATACAAATTATCCTTTAGAGATAGCCACTAAAATTTAGCAAATAAAATTTTATTATATTTAATCACGTATATTATAATCAAATAAGAAAGTATTCATTATATATAAAGTAATGAAAATTATTTTATTAAAAATTTATTTAAGATGGAAGTTTATTTCAATTTTCTGAAAAGTAAAAAAAAATAAGTCATTGAATAATCTACTATTCTATTTGTTAGCATAAAACATCTGAAATTCAAATATAGTTTTTACAAACATGTGAATAAAAACTAAAAGTGAAATAAATTGCTTTTGTAAACATTTTTAATAATAATCTAAAATTGTAAAAATTTGTATACATGTATATGCAAACTTAAGTACTTAGGATTCATATTTTCTATTGAATTTAAATTCTGCTTTCGATCCCCAAGTCTCTAAAAATCTCAAAAAGTGCTTGCTCGCGTCCTGAGAGCGTCCTAAGCGCATATTCAAGTTCCAGAAGCGCATTTATCACAAAACGAGGGTGCTTATACTCTCGTACCCATACTTCGTGCTCCTGTAATAAGGAAAAGCACAATGACGAAAAACCCGCGTAAGTTCCATTTATCTTCCATAATTGAGCAAGTTCTTCGGCTTTTCTGGCCTCAACTCTTTCAGCATGCAAATCATGCTGAGAGATTTTTCGGCTTAAATCTGCGGAAAATTTTCTTTTTTCTCTTTTTGATAAAATCCTATAAATCAAATATACTTTTTTCCGCCAAATTTTTCATTCTCTTTCTTAATCCTCTTGAAGTGCTTCGTTCTTTGGTTCCTCACGTCCAATCATAAATTTCGAAAGTCAAGAGGAAATTCGAGAGAATGCAAATCGGAAGAGGTTCGTTAGTGAATGATTGGTGACATGAGGGTGACTCAAATTGATTCTATCAGGGTAGGTCAAGCAGAGATAATGATGGGGTCAAATGACACAATTATGGTAGAAATAAAAAATCAACTGCATAATTTATATAGCAATAAATTCAACAATTGAATATATCTTGAATGTAAACGAAACCTTTTTAACTCTCATTTTTTTAATCAAATTTTGCAATAGAAATAGATTTTACACAAAAAATTAATTTTTATACCTAATGAATACATTCTTGAATACCTTAATTATTTAATTAAATTATTTTATGTCTAAACAAATATAACTTATCAATCTCAACCAAAATATATTTTTTCACTTTATAATGTGCTTTTTGTATCAAAATAATTACCAATTAAATTATAATCCTTAAATTTATCAATTTCCATTTCTTACTTATAGAATAAATAACTTATTCATTTTTGATTCATTTAATTTTACTATGACTGTTAAATTTTTTAGAATATATAATAAACGGAATTTTATTAAAAAATTCTACCATTTTATTAAATATGAGTCATTTTACGATAATCTGTCGTGTTTGATATCCCATTGAGAATGTACAGAATTCTGGTTTAAGGAACTCTTAAGATATCAATTGGCAGGCACACAGGAAGGAAACAAAAGTGTATCACACATAAAGAGAATCGCACATTTTTGTGGGGAAGGCCATGAAATGAACTCAACCATTGCTGAGAAATGTTACTATAGTTGCTAGGTTTTATTATACTATTTGTTTACTTACTATATGGTAACTTACTAGAGTTCTGCTATGAAGTTTTCCATACTTTCACTCTTGCTATACGTGAATATAAATCACTATAAAAATGTTTAACAGAAGTAAAAGCTTTAATTGTCCTCATAATTACAATTATATTTGGTCATTGCGCTGTCTGCTAGTTGATGTCAAACATTAATATTATAATTTTATTGTCAAATTTAAATTCAAACTTGAGATATCACTCTCTAAAGTAATGTATCATTATTTCCCTGAGAAAAGTTACTCAAATATCACAAGCAAAAGTAAAATTCATAAAAAAATTAGAATCAGTAAATAGTGTATGAGATTAGGAAACATTTCTTTCCATTTCGAACTGCCCCAATATTAGGGTTGCTTGCCTCAGATGTTTTTATGATCCTTATGAAATATAAGGAATTCATTGCTTATGACTATTCCACTGATTGAATTTTTATATAAATCCTCTTTTTATGAAATTTTTGTTTCACTGATAATATATTAATATACTAAAAATACCGTATAAAGAGTAAAACTTCTTAAAAAGAATTTGTACAAATTAAGTGCATTATTATTATTATCTTTTGAGAATTTGTTTAAAAAGTTAACTAATTAACAAATTTCAATTTTTTAAAAAATCAACTAACTGTGTACTCAAAATATTATAGAAAATATTACTTATTATGAGGGACAGAATTAAAGTTTGCTTGATAATAGATAAAGTTAAATATTCATGTCTGATTCCAATCAGAATATGTTATAATTATTAATAGTTTTTGCAAACTTCAGCCAAGTTATTTTTTTCTGTTATTAATTTTAAAATATAGAATAATTGAACAATTAGAAATTATACATAAGTAATGGAATTTTTTAAATACACTGTAAATAAACAATTTTTCTTCAATATAAGCTTTAGATAAATGTTTCAACTATTTTGAAAATTCTATATAGTTCCTACATGATTTCAAACAAACAATTATTCCTTTTTTATGTCGTAAATGTGTGAGAAATGGCCAATATATATGTAATACCAGAGCTTCAATAAACATTTCCTAACTCATACAACAATAAGACTTAATCTTTCTAATAATGTGCAGCATCCGAAGGATGGAAGATATGCCTGACAAAAATGTCTCCCTGGTATCTTTACACGTCCTATCATTAACCAGCCGGACACAACCAATGTCCCATAAAGAAAGAAACTGATCTTATAAATGGCCATCCTTCATCTGGAGCTCACAATTACCAGCACATGAGGATACATAGGAAACAATAGGTGGTGCGTTTCAGGCAGATATAAGGACAATGATTTGATCATTTTCTGGCGGAAGGGATCATTCTTTCAACTAATACAGCTGCTATTTTCTTCTTCTCCACAGCCTGATTATTTACTCTTTTGTACTAGTACGTACTTGAGCTCCAAATGAGTTAATATTAAAATACTTAAATGTATTTTGGGGATTTAATTTTTGAACTAGAAGTATTTTTGCTATCTTCATGTAAAATGAATTTGACTTTTTTATAAATTAGTGATAAATACAATTATTTTTTAATGATATATTATTTCTAGATGCAATTAAAATAAATTTTAAATTTTATGAAAATTTGAGATGAAATAAAAAATATAAAACACAATAATCTAATATTTATATAAGAGGAATATTTTTTACTAAATACGTGTAATAAAATGAACGTTAAATTTAATACACATAATTACTTTTAATATTATATGGAAAACGTTTAATTACGTGAATAAAAAATTAGATTATAGTGTTTCATACTTTTCGTAGAGATTTTAGAGAGAACGTTTTAGATAAATTTAATTATAGAGAATGTTGTTTTACTTAATAACGTCAAAACGGCATAGAAATTTTAATATGCTATTTGGAATAATTTTATCTTAATGATTCAAAGTAATGAATAGTTTGGTAACAAAAAACTGAACAGTGCTATAACCTTTTATATAAATATGAATGTGTGCAAAATTAAATTTTCTGGTGAGAATACAAATCATTTTAAGATATGTGGCAAAAATATTTCCAGACCATTTAATGTATAATGCAAAGAAACCAAAATTAGTATTACTATTAGTTATTATTTAAATATTGCATTACTATTAAAAATTAAATCAAATATTGCATTTAAAAATATTCCTTAATTATTTATGATTCAAAATAAAAACTTTAAGCAAATTTGTTTTTCCCATGAAAATACTACAATTATATTTTAGTTATTTAACTGTTGTTCATCATAAGTATGATAACTTTATATGTGAAAAAATTTAATCCGTGTGATATATTTAAATGGTCAATTTTCGGAACAAAATTTAGAAGTAAAATATTGTTAGTGCTATATTCTCTATGTTTGTTAGATTTTTTAAAAATTATATTCAGTGAATTAGACCATTTAATTTATTATTTTTAAAATGAGTATATATATATATATATATATATATATATATATATATATATATATATCAAAATTTATTATGAGAAGTAAATTAAAAAATTGAATGTTTAGCTATAATATTATTACATTTTTAACTTCAAACAATAACATATAGGAATAGCGGAGGTCCTAAAAGTTTTAGAAATACTCTATGCTAATATTTCAACATTTAAATATAAAGTCAAACCGAATGAATATAACGTTATATATAAATAACTTACTTTATAGGAAAAATTATGCTAAAGTAATAAACGAACCAAAACATCATGCTTTAGATTGTATATATGAAATTTTGTTAATAATTAAATTTCTCTTATAAGCTCATAATCTAGATTCCATGAAAAGTAAACAATAAACATTAACATGCGTGTGATTCATATTAAGTTTTCTTTTGAGAAAAAAAAGTATTCTTAGTTATCCTAAAATATATATTAATATATTTTCTTTATTTAACAGCGAAGTTATTATAGAGCAAGAAATAACCAATCAAATGCATATTTTAAATATGCATTTGATTTATAACCTCATATCTATACATCTATTAATTAATAATTGCGATGTTATATAAATATTATGCATACATACATATATATATATATATATATATATATATATATATATATATATATATATATATATATATATATATATATATATATATATATATATATATATATATATATATATATATATATATATATATATATATTTAAGAAAAATTAAGTTATTTAGTTATTTTAAATAAATTTCTGATATAATGTATAATGTAATGTCTATTTACTTGCTCATATTATGCATGACAACAGCTTATTTTAAAATATATATTATTTTTAAATTTAATTTTATATGACGACTTTTTTGTGTGTGTAAACGCTTTTAATTTAAAAAAGATACTAAATATTTATTGTTTCTTAATTAGTAGTAACATTAATGGAATCAAATATTATTGCTGAATAATGTTAATTCGTAACTTATAGAACTCATAATCTGAGGATTTTCTCAGTTTCTTGTGAACTCTACATTATTTCTTTAAGTGTAAGATTTATGATAAATTTTTGACTTCATTTTTCAGAGAAATGAGTTGTAAATAAAATTGTGTACGTATATAGAAAAAGGGGTTATAAAAAAATTAAATACTAACACTAAAAAATTTAGACATTATAATGCAAATAAGTTAATAAAATTATAACATAATTATGTAAAAGTAATTTACATTTGTTCATAAAATAATTACACATTTTTCTGAAAATTAAGCATTAATTGAGCAATATTCATTTACTTAAGTAAATAATATTATAATTATTTTAATTTGCAACATACGAAAACTGAGTGAAGACTTATTAAAATAATAAATATTTTGAAAATATACTTTTTATACAGAACAAAATTTTTACACACATGACAAAAAAAGCACTTCATTTTTTTTTAAATTAAGAACTATCACTCATTTAATAAGCTTGAAGTAAAATGTGTAAAGGCACATGTAGGTCATTTTATTTTAAAATATGTACACACATTACAAGTTCCTTATATTTCTTACCAATTATCTCATGTGTAAGAAAGTGCTATTTTTAACTATGCTTAACAGTTAAAATTCATTATAAAATATATGTATTATAAATATAATATAAAAAAATGAGGTCTTATAGATACAAATTAAAAATCAAATATTTTATTATAAATATGATTATTGTAGCCAATGTTTTATAATAAAAAGGAATATAGCTTAAAATATAAAGATAGTAAATTATTGTAGTAAATACAAAAATATTAAATAACTTGAACTGCTAAAATAATAAAACTTATTAAATAAGCCAGAAGAGATAAGTGTAACGTTAAACACTAATAATTATTCATTAGTTTTATGATGGACAAAAATATAATCCGTATCAGTGCAAACCTTATCAGCGAATGATATCATATGCTGATAAGACCAAATCGTATGCTGATAAGATCCAGGTTAATTTTCATAATCATAAAATTATCACGTAATTTTCATATTTGGTAAGGTGTAGAAAGTAAAAATAATATTCAGTAGATCTAAGCCGCAAACTAACAGTGATTTACAATATTAATTTACACTGATGTACAATGTGTTGAACTGGGAACCTAAAAAACATTAATGTACAATTATTTAGATGATAAAGTGTGTCTTATATATGACTAATACTTATGAACAAAACATTTAGTAATCATGTAAACATTGAATCACAATAAATAGAAAAATAAAAACAATGTATGAAAGGAGTACATTGATTGAAGCTTAGTTGTTGTCTTTTTATTTAAGTTAAAAATTGTGAAGCATAAAATATCTTAAAACCCAATACATTGAGTTTTAGGATATTTTATTGGTAGCCAGATAGTTTTGTAAAAGAAACTTACAAATGTAAATTATTATTATTTTAGTAAATATATCATATATTTAAAATGTTTTATTTTTTATACTAATGGTACTAAAAAGTTGTTGATTAAGTAGCTTAATTTTCTTAATATAGAAAAATTTACTTATAAATGAACATTTACATCCATAGCTTAAGCATTTAAAATTAACATTAGTTACAATGCTTGGAGCTTATAAAATTCAAGGCTCAAGCACACTTTAAAACAACGTTTAAAATTTTCAAACTATTTTAGATCCTCAACGAGTTTGAACTATCTCCGGAAAACACGCAAACATTGGGCAAATAAAATTTAAAATACGACTACTACTTGAGATTATTTACTCCTCAGAGTCCACAACAGTTTACCTCAGTTTCACTGCGACTATAAAAGAAGACCTAGCATTAATCTTGTCCACTATCATAGGACCGGTAGAACTTTCTTTTACAAGATGAAAATTGTTAAATCTTTTCATACAAGAAAAGTGGCAACATCCCTCTTATAAAAGAATTTATAAGAACTCTCTATGAAGGCATACTAAGTTTCACACGGATTTTTAGAATAATTACGGTCCCTTAACGATTGTTAGAACTCGACCTTTGCGTGATGCTGAGTAAATGGTCATTCTTAATGAAACAACTTTCTTCATTAAGTTTAAATATAGTTTTAAATATTTAATACTTTTCTTCTTTAAATTTTTATGTTTCTCTCTTTACAGATAAGATAAAAGGAATTAAAAAATTCATTTATAAGCTTCTGTAAAATTTTCCTTTTATATTTTAAGATCAGTAAAAGTAATTCTAATGGAATCCGATTTTTTTTTCTATTAAATATTTGCACATTAAAGAAATTCCGCTTAAAATTATTACTTTTCTTGCAAAGGTATTTAATAAAATAAACGATTTATAAACTTCTAGAATATTTTTTCATTACAGTATAAAGGGATTACTGTTTTAAAAATTAACACAAAATATTTAAATCGTATTAAATATTTACTTAAATGGATTAACTATTTTTGAATTCGTTATTTACTTTACTTCAGTAATTTTATTGCATAAATTTAAAATATATATTTCATAAATTGAAAAACAGAAAATTTTCGTTCTTGCACTAACAAGTTTTCCTGTACCTAACTCTGAAATATAGGAAGAAATAAAATAATATATCTTGGTAATTATTTAATTAATATATGGAAATATACCAAGTTCAGATTGGAATAAAACTAAAAGATAATATTTTATCATGAAGTATTTCATAACTTTTGAGTTCTCAGTTTCAAAATTGGGAAAGTGGCTGATTCTTTTTGTAATCGAATATATTGTCTGAAAATAAATAATTAACTTAAATTTGAGAAAATGCTTTCTACAATGAAACAAAATCATCTTAAAAAATAGAACTTTTAGATTCAAAATTAAATTAATATATATATATATATATATATATATATATATATATATATATATATATTCAGACTCATATATATTTTTTTAATTTTTGTTATAAAATATAATCATTAATCTAAAATATTTTCCTTTTCATTAAGCAATTAGTAGCTAAATAATAAACGTGAAAAAAAACATTGGAATATAATATTTGCATCTCTAGGGACTCTATATTAAACACAATCATATTTAAAAATATTTTTAGGTATAGCTTTTTTAACACAACGTTTTGAGTAACTAAAAGAACTAAGGTTTGAGTTACTAAAGGAATAAGGAACTTTAACTTTCAACTTGTGTTTAAATTTGAGAAATATTTTATTGGCAAGTGTGTTTTACTCACGGATCATAATAGAAGAAGCCAGGGAATTTTTCAAGCATTCATTCAACAGAAATCACGCCTAGGTAGAAACGCAACTTCTGTATATCACTGTTCAACTGTAGCTGGGATCAAGCTGTGGCCTAAAGCAAGCGATCCTACTAGTAGACCATGGCTTGCCCTAAGAATCTAGGTCTTTAAAATTATACACCAAATCAGGAAAATCATATAAGCTGTAATAAACTTACACTAATAAGGAAATTAATTTTTGCAGAATAAGAAACATTTATGGTAATTTTTGTCGTTTTATGGTAAAATATGGTAATTTTTGTCGTTTTGAAAACATATATTAAATTACTAATTTCCTGCTACACAATTTACTTAGTTTATATATTTTAAATTGTTTGTTTCACTAACAATATGATAATATAATTAACAACGAAATATACAGAAAATTTAGTCCTACTAATAAATAAAAACATCCATGATGATAAGCTATTGATTGACCATATAGTGGCGTAATTCTTGGAAAACATTAGTTTTTTTTCCCTTTTTTTAAAGTTTATTGAATTTTAAGCAAAAAACCACTCATATAAATCATTAATATTTATTGAACCATTTTCATGAAAGAAAATGTGAGGAGTTATTGAATATAATGACTATACATGAAAATTAATTAACATTGTATTATAAAAATACATATCCTTGACCTGTTGAAAAGTATTTATTAACTAAGCACTTCATCTTCCATGAACGTCATTATGTTGTATCCTTCTTCGTAATTTTATAAAAAATAGTATAAATAATTATCAAAACAATTTCTCAACAATAAACTTATTTTATCTCATTTAAAACTATTGTAATTTAAAGATGTTTATTGGTACTTGTGCATCTATTAAAATAATTATAATATTTATTTGCAATACTTAATTATCACGGGCAATGTAAGCTTTCATATTTTGTTAAGTTATTTTAAAAAATAAAATAAAAGTTTTTCTATTTCTTCATCTTATGACTTGTCAAAAACTGAAATTATATTCATCAATTTGTGACTATTAATTTAATATATTTTGGTATGTATATATATTGATTATGAATAAATATTACTAAGCTTTCTTATGTTAGTCTTGCTACATTTATTCAATACTTTTAAATTTAAATTGGTTTACTTTTAAATTGGTTTTTTAATCGGTAAATAATTATTTACCAATTTAAATTAATGTAAATAATTAATTCTGAAATTGATTTTATACTGTGTTCTAAAATATAAAGTATGTGTAAAAAGCATTTTTCATTTGGAAATAAGATATACAAGATTTGCTTTGAAGTAAAGAAATAAATGGAGAAAAACTTCCGCTTTTATTAATATTTTAATTAACTAACATTAAAAACTAACTAATGTAAATTTAAATTTTTTGATCACAAATTTAATGTTTTGATTCACACTTTTGACTATCATTTAAAAACAATCATTTATGCTTTCATCAAAATCATTATTCAAATCAACAAAATCATACTAATTTTTAACTTTCTATTATTTAAATAATTTATTTTACCATTCTAGTATTTAAATAAAATAAATTTTAAAAAATTGAACTTATAAAATCATTTTGAAAGAATCATAAATAATTTGGACTTCATTTTTATTTATAATTTGTCTAGATACTTCGCCGCTAAGTATGTCATAAAAATATGAATATTAAATAATGATTTCCTGATTAAATTCAAAATAAGTTTTAACTATAAGCACTTGATTTTAATCGATGAAATTCCCTCTCTTTTAATAGATATAATTAAAAGAAGGAAACCGAAATGAAACTTTTATAATACATGTTTATAAAAATATTAAAAAAGTAATCATCAGTGATATTTGTAATGAAAAATATCGTTGTTATCTTAATGATACTGTCTAGACTAAATACTAAAGAAAGTAAAATTTCTCCGATTTTGAGAGTTTACTGTATTAAATATAAGAGAGATTCTAATTATTTAAGGAGAAAGAAACTTAATAAAATTATGTTCATTTCAAAAATTATAATCTTATAACAATGTCCATAATAATATAAGCTTTTAATTTAATTTAATGAGGACATCAACTAATTCATTTAAAGACTTATTGAGTAATATTTTTAATGCATTAAAGTATTACATTATATATTTATTATATCTCAAAATACATACAACAATTAAGTTATTTATTTGTTGCTTTCTTGCACACTTGCTAAATTAATAAAGACATTAAAATCATGAATTTATGTTTAAATAACTACAACAAAATATAAGTTATTTTAAAGTAAAATTCTTATTACAAAATTATTGGATATGTAATTGTGTTGGTTTTTGTCCTCCAATTATTGAAAAATTATTCATTATGTTAATATAAAATGTAATTCAGCATTTATTTTAAAAGAAATGCTGAATTACATTTTATAATTAATAATAAAAGTTGAATTACAAAATAAAAGTTATTAAATTTCAAAGAATATATTTTGGAAATTTTTCGTAATAACTAAATACGTTCAATAATGATAAGTATTTATTTGCATTTAAACAATTAATTTATTCTCGAATAAATTTTAAAGCAGCATTGTTGTTACTTATATTATTGTGAAACTTATTTTATGTTAATTTAAAAACAACAAAATATAATAAAGTGCGGGGTGTAAAAATTAAAATTTTATCTTTTGTCAAGATATATAATTTATGATCAATTAAAATTTATGCATACATGAATGAACATTTCTATTAAATATTTGCTCAGTTCTATTAAACAATTAATAAAATTTATTTCTAAATGACGAATATTTAGTTACTTATGTTAAAAGTTATAAACAGGTTGACGCTTTACTTTGGTGTAAATTTACATTTATATCACACTCTAACTATATTGGGATTTACTGAAATAGAAAACATTTTAAAATTTCATTTTTCAAAATTTAGTGAAAGATTTAAATAAACATGGGAATACTTAAGTCTAATGTATCTAAGAAATATTATATATATATATATATATATATATATATATATATATATATATATATATATATATATATATATATATATATATATACATATATATATATATATATATATATATATATATATATATAAAATAATAATAAAAATTCAGAATTATTAATTGAAATAATCTTTCTGAAACTCCAAAAAACTGCAAAATTAAGCCTTAATTTAATTGGATGAAAATCTATTAGTGTATCCTGATCCAAATGTAATATTTTATTTTAATTTGGGGAATATAATTAAATTAAAGTCAATTAGTTTGAAAGAATCATAGATTTTCTATGAAAGTTTCAATTAACATGATACTTGGAAACTTATTACCTTTATGTCAGTCGAGGATTTAAAAGTTGTTAAGATAAAATAAATATTTTTTTGTGATAGAAATATTGAAAATAATTTAACTGATTTAATGGCTCATATATGATAATTAAATGTTTAATAGAAAGTATATTCAAAATATATCATCTGAAAATAATATTATTTAAATCGTCTCGTCTAAAACTATTTATGTTTTTTAATGTCGGATATCTTAATTTATGCATACATATAATCATATATGAAATATAAAACTTCAAATAAATAAATCATTAAGTAATACGAGGGTCACTCTGAAATTTTTGAGATACAACTAGGTTTTAAAAGTTATACTGACAAAATTTTAGGTGTGTTCAAAGTTGTCTCCTCCAGCATCAATGCATTTTTGTTGACGAATTTCCCACAGATTAAATGCCTCAAGCCATTCATTTCTTGGAATAGATGAAAAAAGGTATTTATAGCCACATCAATCTCTTCTTCTGAATGGAAACGACCTCCACGTAAGTTCTTTTTTAGATTAAAGAATAACCAAAATTCTTACATAGCTAGATCAGGTGAATACGGTGGATGTTCGATAACTTTAATTTGCTTAAGAAATTCAACAGTTAATTCGGCTGTATGTGAAGATGCATTGCCAGTGTGAAGCATTAGTCCCCTAACATTCAGTTCTTATAGAATTTCTGGTATACATTTAGCGGTATACCAGTTTACTGTTACTGTCTTTTGTCCTCCCAACTTGTTATCTTTGACCAATCCCGTACTTCTGAAGAAAACGGCATACATCAGTCTTTTTCATTTTGAATTTGAGCTAATAATTTTATTAATTTTTATATAGAACGACATTAGAATAAAGTTAATAATAATTATTACACACAGTTGACTTTGTTGAAATTTATAATTATCAGATTTTTTTACAAGTCTTAACTTTGAACAGCAAGGAAATAACATTATAAATAATATTTTAATGAATATAACTTTATTTCACTAAGATTAGAG
This sequence comes from Latrodectus elegans, assembly GCA_030067965.1. Classification (NCBI taxonomy): domain Eukaryota; kingdom Metazoa; phylum Arthropoda; class Arachnida; order Araneae; family Theridiidae; genus Latrodectus; species Latrodectus elegans. The sequence continues at coordinate 54,173,954 of CM057810.1, read as the reverse complement.
CTCTAAGATACTGATTTATTATTTTAATATGTTAAAAATAAAAATGCAGTTTATTAAAAGGAGGCAACTTGATACAACCTGATGCCATGTAAAAAAAGAGTATGATTTTTATTTATATAATATATTATAATAAAGTATTAATCTCTCCCTTTATGACTTTATAGAAAAGTTAAAATTAAGTCTAATAATATTGTTCGACATCAAATTAATAAAGCAGCAAATATGATATTTAAGAATATCATTTACTAAAAAAATAAGTTAGTTCAATATTTTAGGATAAAATAATTCTTCTGGTTCCTATTTAAGAAAAAATACAAATATTTTAAATCAGACACTAAAAGTCCTTACAATTATGAAGAAAATATAAGATTTGTTATGTAGGCTCAAGCTGCTATGATCTCTTAAGTTAACTTTCGTTATATCAACTTCCTGTATTCATGCAATACATTTTTGTTGTTTGTGATGTATACATTACAATACATTTTTTTGTTATTTGACTTAAGTTTCAAATAAAGGTTTATATTTTCCAAAAAGAAACCAAAATAATTATCAACAAACTTTGAAAAATAAAAATTAATTTGATTACCAATGCAATATGTAAACATTTTTGTAATCTTGAAATTAAAGGAAAACAATTTCGAATCATATTCTTCAATTTCTGCAGAGTACATAAACTTTCTGTAAAAGATATTGCTAAAATATAAGTTTTTGTAATATTAACGATACCTTAATGATGAGCTAAAATGCTTTTTAACAATCTCCTGAATAAGATTTATATACTTTGATGCAAAAACAAGAATAAAAATAAAGGTTAATACAGTAACGATAACGATAAATGTATACAATAAGGTTAAAGGTTATACAATAACGATAAAGGTTTATGCAATAAAATGTTATAATAATATACAATAATAATTTAATAACAAGGATATTATATATAATAGTAAGCATAACATTATTCAGAAAACAATTCAAGCCAACTAATATATTTTAATTTATTACAAATTATCTGAAAGCTATGTATGCTATTCTAAGGTTCATTTTCATCTGAATATGCTTATTATAATTTCTCTGATTAAAGATTCACAACAAGTCTTCTTCGGCAAGGACATTCAGTGAGAGGATTTTTGAATACGTTTCGCCTGGAGAATGACCTGATTTATAAAAAATGATTCAGATGTGTCATCTTAGATTTTATGTAAAATAATAAAATTCAAACTACAGAAAAATATTTTACTAAAATAATATCAAATTTTCACCAGCAATAAAACACTTCTTTATTGAACATGGTTTGAAAAAAGAACAAAAATTTAATATATGTTAAGTCAAAATATTTTCATTTTTCAAAAATACGTTACATATTTCTATTTTATACATATGATGTATTTAATCTTTCTTGACCAAATGCTTGAATGAAAAGCACTGAAATAATTTCTAAATCCTTGCCCTCACAGTGTTTCTATTTTCAATATGTTTATTTATTATGATGATTACACAGAATATGTTATCAATTAAATTTAGATTTAATGCTAAATTTTAATGCAAAATGAAAATAAACATTGAACATTGTAACACTCACATCTTCTATTTAAATATGAAAATTTACATAAATATTATTATTGCAATAAAAATATATGCTATTTATTTCACAACGTTTGATATTTTGTAAATTCTAATAACATAAGTATAATAAAATAAAATACATTGAAAATAAGTGTAGAAACATATTTCAATATTACTTCAATTTACAAGAAATTTATTTAAAAAAAGAAAAAAAGAAATTAACTGAATTGTTAAACTAAACAAGGAGGTTTCATAACAAACAAAGAAAGTTTAAAATTGCGTTACAATTAAAAACATGCTGCAGAGGAACCATCAAATAATATTAAGAAATGAAGGTCAAAAAAATTTTATCAATGGAATAAGTAAGCTCTAATATTTATAAAACATTTTAATTATTCGATTATTAAATAATAGTACTTTTATTGTTGAATAATTTAGTTAATTTAGGGACATAAATTGTCTCCATAGAACATACGAGCATTTTTATTATCTTATACACTGTTTTAACAAATACAATTATGAAGCCGTCGTTGAATTGAATAACTGTTTTTTTTTTTCCATATCAGTTATCAATCTGAAAGTGTCGCTGGCATCGGAATTCCGTATACACGACCTAGTCGAAGTCATCTAAGAAATCATTTTAGCGTGACTGGCGATTCTGCATGTATACTGTTATAAGTAACGATTACAGTAAGTAAGAAATTTACTGAGAGCATGCAAAATTATTTTTGAAATTAATGCTATATATATATATATATATATATATATATATATATATATATATATATATATATATATATGTCCAATAGAACATAGCCCGTACTCCCAATGGAACTTAATCCGCAGAACTCGAACATACTGGCATTCTAACGAAATCGCAGCAAAATGGCTAATGTTTCGTTCACAGAATAAATGATGTTTTAAACAAACTGTGCCACTGGATGTCTTGAAACTTGTCATTGTGTTTCAAGCCAAATTTCACTTATAATTATTTGTTCCGATAAAACATCATTTACATGGGTAGTTTTTATCATCTATTTAGTCATGTTTTATTGAATAAAACGGAAAAAATAATATAATCCAGTAGACACTCAATTTATTACAAAACGATATTCTTCCACGAAAAATGGCCAATACTTTCAAATTGAACCATTCAATAAGCATATAAATTAAGTAAATGGATTTCTTACTTTGAACCAACATGGCTAATTACGAATATTATAAATTAAAAGTGTTATTTTGCAAGAGCTTTATGGCATTCGGTAGGTTAAAGGCAAATTTTTTGGGAAGCATTCAATAAGCATATAAATTAAGTAAATGGATTTCTTACTTTGAACCAACATGGCTAATTACGAATATTATAAATTAAAAGTGTTGTTTTGCAAGAGCTTTATGGCATTCGGTAGGTTAAAGGTAAATTTTTTGGGAACTCTGTCAAATCTAGAAATGTTTCCAAAATATTAATGTAGCAGCTTCGAAATATCAAAATTGCATTGAGTAATTAATTGTCCTGCTACAGAGTATTTGATATCAATAAACATATATTATTCTTACGTTTTATTTTTATGACAGCCACTGAAGCCTTAATTTTGTAGATCAATAACTTTTATAAAAACATCAAAACATAAGTTTTTAAAATTAAATCTGATAAATAATTTATACTACATTTTAAACCCCTCTCAAATGATGAAAAATTATTTTTTTTTTTTACTTTTACATAAACCTGCATCAAGTTCGTCACTTATTGAACAAGATAATTAAACAAAACCAATTAAGTTGTACTAATATGAAGTACAACTTAACTGGATAAAAATAACTTACGATTAAACTGTACTAATATCAATTTTATCAATTGTTATTCAGGAGCTGCAACTACCGAATAATTTTATACTTTTTTGATGCTGGTAGTCTAAGACCTAATAAATTATTTATAGTAAAAAGAAACATTTAACATGGTAGAAAATTCACAATAGTAAAAACTTGAACAGGATGAACATATATTTGATAGTTATAGTAAAATTGCCTTACTAAACCAAATGAAGTAAAGTAATTACATTTTAATTTATTCGTAAGACATATTTATTAAAACTTTTGAAGGAGATCTAAATTCTTAATTTTAAGAAAACGCGTGTGGAGTATCCGTAAGACCGACATTTCATTTGGAAAACCTTTCTCAAACGAGAAACTTGTTTTGATTTATGACACAATTTGTTTTCGCATCAATAAATCATTTTCTTCATGTGAATGAAAAGTAACATCTTTCAAATATTAGTGATGACAAATATGTGGGATTAATGTGAATGTAAACTCTAGTATGCATACATTTATTCAAAATCATAAATTGATGTATGATATACTTATCAAAATACATTCCTACAAAAATTAAAGGATAAAAATTATTTTTTGCACCAAACACCTAAATGTATCTTTATTATCTATAATAAGTAGGTAATTATCAAAAATCTGTTTTAAAACAAACTTATGGAAAATTATTTAACTTATAAGAGTTTTGAAATATTTCGATATTTTTTTGATTTATTAAAATTTACAAATTATCAAATTTTGAAATTAATTTAAAGTTTGAATAACTTAACTAATTTGTTTAACTAAATACAGTGTCTTATATTCGTAAATGCGGTGTTACAATTTTCAAAAATTTAAATATATAATTTGAAAATTGATACAATTTTTTATCTAAAACATAGCTGAAAAAATTAAACAAATTCTATGCATAGACTAATGGGAAAATATTGCTCTTCATAAAGAGTCATTGGAAATATTTTACTTCACATTTTTATAACTGGTAAAAGTTTAAAATTATCAAGAACAACTGTTTAAGGAATAACAATTTAAAAAATTACTTTTTAAATTAATTTTAGAAAAAAATAAATTATTTATTATTCATAAATTAAATCATTTGAAACATATTACTTTATATTTTTATATGACTGTTAAAAGTTGAAAATTAGCAAAAAATTACTGTTTAAATATTCATTTTCTTAAGAACATTTAATTCATTATATTTTTCAAAATTATTATTTTTTTGTAAAGGATGAGAAGTTTGGTCATTAGATTCGATAGTAGGAATGATACAGAAAATAATATTGTTCTTAGACAAAAAACACTAAAAGAAAAAAAATGACAAAAATATATTGTATTTCAGAATTTAGTTTTAATAATATTATCATACTAAAAGCAATTATTCAAAAATTATATTTTAAACCATTCCTCTGTCAGTAAAAGGAATTTCTTAATGATAACTATGAATGGTACACATACTCAGTGTTATTGTCCTTATTCAAACCAATCAGTATCTATATATATGTATTTAATGGCTGGAAACAAAAGAATAGCGTAAAAAGTATACATTATTTATATAATATTTTTAATTCTTAGGGTTATATGCAAATATAGGACATTTTAAAGTGTATTTTGCAATATTGTTTAATTCATCTTAAATTTTTATGCTTATGATTTCTCAAAACATCTTATACAATTTCAAATATTATAGCACATTAGATGTTCAAAATAAGAGAACCATTAAATTTAGCATGACTATAACAGATAAATTTTAAGTCTATCTTACTCAAAATTCTACTTAAGGAAAAGATGAAGTAGTATTCATAGTATCCTTATAAGCCATTAATGTCATGCTGAAATGAGATATGGGATAACTGGATTATTAAATTGCAAAAATATCTTATTTTTGAAACAAAATGAACTTTAACAAAAATTAAATTGGAATATAGAGGAAAGTTTATTTCAAACACGTGTCAATTTTAGACAACGAAATCAGTTATCTTTAAAATATGCAAGAAATTATTTATACATATTAATTTTTTTTTATTTTTGTATGTGTATAAAAACATGGATAAATTTTCTAGTAATTTATTTATAAGTCTAAGTAGGGAATGCCATTGATAAATGGTAAGTAAGAGCGAAGGTTTTTATTGAATGCATGCAAATCATGTGGGATTCATTTGACAAATCATCTATAAATTCCCATTCTACTTTCAAAGTATGTTTCTTTTATTTTATTTATTTATTTATTTTGGAAACTAATAAGCAAATTTGAAACTCCTATCTTAAATTTCTATGGAACTCTTCTTCCATATCAACAATTTTTGGAAAAAATGCAAATTAAAAGGAATCTCTATTGTGATACTTTTATCCTTATCTCCATTTGTCTCAGTATCAACAGTATAATTTCAAAATATGATTTTTCCAAACAGGTATATAATTCATATTCAAGAGGTAGTTTTCAAAGCAAAAGGCAATAAAAAATCAGTATTTCATCAAATCAAAAATAAAAATTACAAAAACTGTTTAAACACATAATTATCAGGACATTTTGCATTTTGCAATGCATATGTTGATCTCCACAGTAGTTTATAAGCCCTATCAAGTCAGAAGTAATTATATAAATGAAATTAAAAGCTATTCAGCAATAAATGGTGATATCAATAGGAAATGACTAAAATATTTTAACTTTTTATTTTATCATTATCATTCTAATAGAATATTATATAAAACTCTACATATATTTATTATTAGTATCGAATATAATACATTTAATTACACCAAATAGCTAAATTTATCAACAAGAGCTGCTTAAATTGTCATTAAAATGATCTTCTTTTTTACTGTACAAACTTCTGTATTAAGTATTTCGGGGAATATAAATTATTTATGGATAAAATTATGAATACGATATACTATGCACACACCCACGCTCATATATGTTTAATATGTTGATATATTGGTTAAAAACAACTATAATAAGAACGTCTTCATTTCTAATTAATGTAAACATTAATAAATTGTTACTGAATTATTTATTTAATTGAATAATTTATATGATAGCAGTGCATATATTCATATTCAGATCTTTATCAAAGCACTATGCACAAAAATTAAAAATTTTACTTTTCTTTTTTGTTCATAAAATTTTTCAAATGAAATTTCAGAACACATAAAAATCAAATATGTTTCTTCTTAATGTGATTAATTAAAAAATAATAATATATTATTCCAAAGTTTCAGAATTCAAAGAACATTTATGACTTTTATTTTGTATGTTCGAATTTTATAGATAGTTTGATCACTAGATTTTGAAGCCTGAGTTTGGGGAATGACCCATGCCTAAAGTTTATGTAGAAGCATTAAATCCTTTCCATTTTCTGAAACTATGAAAAAGATAACTGCAAATTTTTTTTGAAAGTGAGCAAGATTTCATTTTATGTTTAACATCATGACCTGTAACTGGAGTTTTAGTATATATTTTTAAATAAAATAACGTAGCATAAAATTCATCGAAAATTTTGATGTTTTCCTTACAAAAAAATTGTGGAAGTTTTATGAGAGTCATTAATACATTACGGAAATATAGCTAATAAAAAATTCTTCCAGTTTTTAGTAGCTCTTAAAAATACAAATTTTGAAACTACCAATTGTTTTGTTTAATTTTAAACTCTCTTTTTCGAAACTAATTCTCGACATAGTTTTCTAAAAATAATTTCAACTTTTGCATAATTACTCGAAAGAATAACCTTTAACTGCAAAAAAATTCTGAAACACGTAATTCAAATATATATATATGTATGTATGTATTTGGGTGTGTATCTGTGTGTGAAGTTTTTTTTTCAAAAATTTTATCTTATGTTAAATTATTAAAAATGAATGTGAAAGTTTGTTTCCAATAATATAAAATAGTCAAATTTTTATTCAATTACTTTCAATTAATAAAAAAAAATTATAATATGAATTCAAGTAATTAGGATATTCTCAGAATTTTGATTATAAAATATTTTGATGTAGATATTGCATACATTTGTTGATAGTTCCTTCTATAATAAATTTCTTGATTTAATTTTATTCAACTTTAATAATCTCTAGTGTTTCGTTAAAATTACTAGATATTTGTAATAATATTCTAGCATAAAAGCTGAAAATAATAAATTCATGTAACTGAAAATAATAACAAAGTCTTAACTGCTGTGAAAAAGTACATTAACAAAACCGATTTATGCAAAAATAGATTTACAGAATAATTTTATTAATAATTTATTGTTAAAACACAACTTAGCATCCTTGTAACTTCAAAATTTCAAAGTGTTATCTCGTTCTAAAATTTGTAATTAAAATAAAGAGAATATATGTATCAGATTTAGATCTACTAATAAATATACTCATTAAGCAATAAAATATAACAATCTGAAATTAATAGTGAAATATTCATTTTAAGTAATTTTTACTTATATTTAAGTTATTTAAATGCATATATGAAAACTAATTTAACATGTTAGTTTAGATTGAGGCTATGTTACATGATATTGTATTATGTTTGACATTTGCGACAATCAAAAAAAGTTATGAATAATGTTTGATTGTATATAATATAAATAGTATTAATAGTATTTGTAAAATATTTGTATCTTATTATTTTTAATAAAAAATAAGATATTTTTGCAATTGTAAAATTACAGTATCCATTGCTTTGATAATTAGTTTTTTTAGCATTCATTTCATATGCATAATAAATAAGGAAAACTGAGATTTGATTTTTACCTTAACAGAGATGTTAATTTAAGTAACTGAAATTTTGTTTTAAGTTCATTGATATATTTGTATACTTGAAATATCACAAATTACAAAATGTATTCATTCTTACTTTTGATTATTTGGTTTCCTTTCTTGATGACATTTTCTTTGTATTACAATTATTCGAGATAGCAATTAAAGTAATCACTTAATATACAATTTTATCAAAGCATTTTAATAGAAACATAATCTAAAGTTTAGAATAAATTGGTTAATAAATATCAAAACTTATTTTTCTGTGTACAAATCAAGAGTAAACTGACTCTGCAAAAAATATTATGTTTATAAAAATCGATGCAATTAATGACAATTTCATAATACAAGTAACCTAGTTGAAGTAATTTATTTTAAGGAATTATAAATTCTTTAAAATTATGTCGTGAAAAGATTAATTTTATATTTGAATTGAAAAACTTGTATAGTTCCTAAGTTAATTAAAGTTCACATGTATTATTTTGATATTTTAAAAACATAAAAAAGAATGTGAAATAAAAAATGAAAAATAAACTTTTATTAAAATTTAATACAAAAAAAAATTACTAAATTGAAAAATCACTTATATCGGTTTTATTAAATATTTCTTTCTTAACATTGAGTAAAAAGAAAACTCAATTGCATCTTTCTTAAATGTAAGAGGAATGAAAGGCTTGCTGTAATCTGTATTTTTTTTTCTTCTGTAATATATTAAAATTACCATCGTAAGGAAAACTTTCCTCTGAAAGTTAAGAAAAACAATATAGTACGAGACAACATCTTGACTCAGAAGTGCCTGTATTTTGTTTGGAAGTTCTGAAGAAGTAAGAGTACCAATTCATCAAGTTCATATGAGTTCTTTTGGTGACAGTTTGATCTTGTGGCTCTATTTTTCTTACTATAGGAAAAAACTTTGCCCATTAATTGCAGCTCTTTTTTTGAGAGCATGTCTTGAGGAAGAAATTTCTCGTCCATTCTTCTTCCTATCATATTTTTGTGTGGGTGCAAACAAAAAGATTAATCATTTTTTTATGTATTTTAATTTTTTATTCCACTTCTGATATAGCACTATAAAATATTTTCGTATAATATATAAATATATAAGAACACTAGAAATCTTAGATTATCCGAACTGCACAAATAACTCTCAAAATATCATTTGATATGAAAAAGTGTTAAATATTTCACACACATTAAATACACCAGAATTTAAAAGCAAAAATGTTAAAAAAATTTCAATAATATTTAAATAATAATTTTATTAACATTAAAAAGTTACACATTCAACTTGTTAAGATATCGATATTATTTAAAAATTGTGATGTAAAAATTAATAAATCCAATTTACTAAATAAATGACAATAATTTATTAAATATTTCTTTAATAAATTAGAAAAGAATTTTTAGAACCAGAAATGAATTAAATTACTTGGTCTCTAGTATAAATTGACTTAAATCAAAAATTTTGGCTAACAGTGATTATTAGTCTACATTGTTTCCTGATTTGTTTAGTTAGGTAATTTTTAATAAAAATAAGATGAATTCAATAATCAGACTTAAGAGTTTTTAGATAAGTGTCAAAATTTTGACAATTATTATAAATTGATTTCCATATATATGCACTCTACCATTTTAAGTGCAATACTTACTTATAAGTATCAATACCCTTGTAACGATTTGATTATTATAAATTAACATAATTTATTGCTTTCCTAAGAATTTTAATTAATATAATGTTAAATATTTTATACAATTTCCAGGATTATATTCCATTACATTTACCATCTAACTGGAATACAACGTTTTAAACTAAGAAGAATTTTAATGAAGGATTCTAAAGAAACGCATTAATATTTCTTGCCATTTTCATAAAATAGGAATTTCTTAAAGGATTTTATAACTTTATTAATAATGGATTTAAACACATCATATTTTGAATTATATTTTGAAACATTTCCTTTACACATAAATCTAACTAAAATATATAATATGAATCAATTTCCCAGATTTACCACAGGTTTATTTTGATAAAAATAGGCTGTAAAAACCATATATTTACTAGTACATAAACAATGTTAAATTAACCAAAAAACTCATGTATAATATCAAATAACGTTTTCTAATTCAGATATCAGCAAATATTACTGATTCCCAATACAAATGTTGACAACAAAAACATTATTCTTACTATTGGCGTAGATTTTTAACAAAAATAACGTTACTACAAACTGAATTATTTTTACATTAAATTATTCTAACCCTTAATGTATTCAATTTTTAAGAAAATATTTTCCAATATTCCATTTGCTTGAAGTTAAGGAAGGCGTAAATATTTTATTACCATTCTGTGATAAAAAGCAACATTTAAATCATATTATTGCACACGTGAATATGCATGTAAAGATTTTAAGTTAGTTTTTTCAGGAAAAATTGTAAATATTTTAAACAAATATTTGTTTAGTTAAACAAATAACAAAATTTTATTTTTCCTTTTAAACATAATGTATCTAAAATTAAATACTTAACTACATAAATGAATTTCTGGAAATGGAAGGATCTTTCTACACCCCATTTGCTGGAAAAATGTGCTTAAGCTTTCTTTTTAATCTTGTTATTTTAAATCAAATGTTTTACTAATATAATAAAACTCATACAAAATAGTTATACAGAAAGAAATGGTTTCACTCAATGAACTTTAACATAAAAAATTTATTACTTTGATTATTAGTAAAAGCTTTCAAACTCTGTTTGATAATTATTAATTTTAAAGGAAATATACTTCTTCAAGGTTAAGACACATGGTTCTAGTTATCTTAAAGTATTTGTGAAAATAATGTAAACTTTATAAGCGTATATTAAGGTTTTAGTGAATGAAATTGATTACTAATTGAGAAGGTATTCAGACATGCAAACCTTGATTCATTACTTAGGATTAAAAAGAGACGTCATACATCAGGATCTGAAATTCATATTCAAAACAAACATGAGTTCTCTTATGTAGAATAATGTCTTTAATGGTATTTGACATATAAATTCTGCTAAATTCAAGATCTGAAATGAATGTTCTGTTAAAAATTTGTAGTCAATTAAATAGAAGCCAGATTTGATGCCTAATGGAAATTTTAAAAATGAATAACAATTTCTTTAGAAAATGTTTTTTAATCAAAAAATGACATGAAATTAACTTTATACACTTTATAATTCAATGCATATAAATAGACTCAGAATTCATGTAATCTAAATATATTTAATAATTACTGAATACTTCTTTTGACAAGTATGCTTTTTTTTAATTTACGTAGAAATAAGTTGTATATGAAGTTAAATACCACAGTGACTCACAAATCATAGAAAATTTACTATACGAAAGAATTTCTTGTGTAAAATAAAAATATCATCAAATATGTGATATAAGCATAAAAAATGAATGACACCATAGTATGTATATATATATATATATATATATATATAAATATATATATATATATATATATATATATATATATATATATATATATATATATATATAAGATAAAATATGAAAAATATGAAATTGGAAAAACAGTGAAATATAAATAAAATAAAACATAGAAAATATGGAAAAGCACTGAAATACATGAAACAGATGAAAAGAAGAATACATAGGGGCCACGTCTTCATCAGGAGGGAGATGGCCAGCTATGCTAAAAAGAAAAGAACACTCTTTTCTGACAAGCTCAGAAGGACAAATGTCTAAAGATCTTCGAGCAATTCCCTAAGAGTGTTCGTATTCAAAGAACCTAGGTTAAAACATTTGAATAAATATAAATGCAGAAAATTAGAAATACCTATAAATTAAACACAAATGCAATTAGAGATACTCATATAAATGAAACATACATACAGTAAAAATTTAAATACATAAAGCCAAAGTCAGCAAATCAGATGGGATTTATACATGAAAATAGTATGAAAGTTGCCAAAAGTAATTTTAAAATTATAGTAAAGAAGTGTTGCCAGTTGTAATTAGATTAAATTTAAATTTAAAATATAAATGTAGGTGTTTTAAGGATTCTTGTAATAACTTCAGTAGCTTGGTGTCCCTTGTAGTTATAAAAACTACGCATTACTTCAATCTTACAAGCGATTCCCTACTTCTACATATTTTAAATAAAATTAATTGGAATATTATTTTTTTTCAATTTATTTATCAGCCTTTTATTTTGATTTTTAGTATATTCAATTAAACGACTTATAAATAGAATCTACAAAAAATAAAATTAAACGACTGATAAATCACTTAAAAAATAATAATATTCAATTAATTTTATTTTAAAATATGTAGGAAGTAGGGAATCGCTTGTAAGATTGAAGTAATGCGTAGTTTTTATAACTACATAAGGACACCCAAGCATTGAAGTTATTAAGAAGAATCCTTAAAACACCTACATTTATATTTTAAATTTAAATTTAATCTAATTACAACTGGCAACACTTCTTTACTATAATTTTAAAATTACTTTTGGCAACTTTCATACTATTTTCATGTATAAATCCCATCTGATTTATGACTTTGGCTTTATGTATTTAAATTTTTACTGTATGTATGTTTCATTTATATGAGTATCTCTAATTGCATTTGTGTTTAATTTATAGGTATTTCTAATTTCTGCACATTTATATTTATTCAAATGTTTTAACCTAGGTTCTTTGAATACAGAACACTCTTTGAAATTGCTCGAGATCTTTAGACATTTGTCCTTCAGCTTGTCAGAAAAGAGTGTTCTTTCTTTTGGCATAGCTGGCCATCTCCCTCCTGATGAAGACGTGTCTATGTATCTATCTGTTTCATGTATTTCAGTGCTTTTCCATATTTTTCATGTTTTATTTTATTTATATTTCACTGTTTTTCCAATTTCATATTTTTTCATATTTTATCTTATTTATATTGGCAAATCTTTCTTTATTGCTTTTGCATGGCTAGATTTCCTATTGTATTGTATATTTTGTATTGTATTTTATATATATTTATATTATATATATTTATATTTTTTACTATATGTATATATTTTTTATTTTATAATTATATATATATATATATATATATATATATATATATATATATATATATATATATATATATATATATATATATATATATATATATATATAAATATATATATATATATATATATATATATATATATATATATATATATATATATAATATATATATATATATATATATATATATATATATATATATATATATATATATATGGTAGAAAATATAATCTGAGTATATTATATAAAAATATATTCAGAAGTTATATTACAAATTTCTACAATTACGTGCTGAAGAACCAGCTTCTTGCCAACTATTAACCGGATGGTTACTATTGATAAGAAATTTAAATATCATGGTAGTTAGCTCTTGAGTCAAACACTTTCTGCATCAAAATAGGTCCATGCAATACTATCAATAAGCCATCGTACTCTATTTTTCTAAAATTTAATGTATCGCAAGACTTTAATAAATGATAGAATCAGGACTACAATAGTCTAAGAAATGTAACGACCATAATATTTCCATAGATTGCTTTAATGCAACAACCAATGTTCAAAATGAAATCAATGTAGACAAAAAGTGATCGAAACGTGTGCTCAGCGACACACCATTTCATCATTCCAAGTGATTTATCAGTAAAATTAACTTAAAAGCACTCATTCAATATGCTTTATCCATACAGTAAAACATGGATGTTATCATTATAATGGTTTTAAGAGAAGAAATATACTTTTGAAAATAAGAAGTCACACCAATTTTAAATCCAGGTCCAGACAGTGATCACACTGTTGAAGGACTTGTCTGGAATGTAATATAAAGTTATTTCTGCTGTAAATTTTGAATTGCTTGTGTAGTTACTTGTTGTTTGGCAAGCGGAGCTATTTATTTCCACCCAATTCTATAAGCTAGAATATAAAATCCATTCATATCATTTTGTAAACATGTATATATTATTCGCTGTTTGAGATTGCCTATTTGAAGCTCTACACAAATCTGAGATCCAAAATATATGAGAGTAAAGTAGGTCCATTTGAATGTATTGATGCACTACTCATCAAAGGTTCTCAGTATTTCAACTCTACTTGAAATTCCATATATGATAAGACATTATCACACAATTGGTTTAAAATTTACCTCTATTCTTATCACAAACGCCCTGATTAACATTTATTCTTCTTACAAAACATATCTCAATAATTGTTCACTCTTCATTAATTTTAAAATATGCCTTACATATATTTTTACCAATGTTTGACTACAAATACCAATATTTGACTCTTAAAGTTTCAAGTTTCTGTTTCTAATTCTAAATCAGAAACTTAAATTATATATATATATATATATATATATATATATATATATATATATATATATATATATATATATATATATATATATATATATATATATATATATATATATATATATATATATATATATATATATATATATATATATATATATATATATATATATATATATATATATATATATATATATATATATATATATATATATATATATATATATATATATTCTTATGCATTTCAAAATTTTTTTGTATGCTGAATTTAACAAAAAACAATTGATTTCCTTAAAAATATTAAGTTATTTACAGATGCTTAAGATGACGAGGAGAAAAATTCTAATAGTTGTAAACAATAAATATTTATTACATAAATAAATTAAATATCTTTAATAAGATATATATCTTTAATAAGATTGAATTAATATTTATATTTAGTTGAACTTATTATTGCTATCGCTTACTATCAAGATTAATACTCTTCTTCCCGATATTTAGTTAAGTATAACTGCAAATGATCCCATTTAACCCCAATGCACACACTACTCAAACACATCATGAAAGGTAAATATTAGTGTCTATTATTGCTTAACTTCATCGAAGCACGCCATTCTTCTGCGAAATACATAATTTAACGTTCCCTTGGGGTTAACGTCCTGTACCCATCTTCCCCTCATAACACCTGAATAATTTATTGGGATCGTTCTTGTTCCCCGTGACAATCCTCATTAGGAGTATGTTGCGATCCGTGTGATACACAAATGCCTTGATGGGAATTAAGGAAGACTTTGTCTTAAATGGAACACTGGTGCCAGTGTCCCAATTGAACTGTTAATTCGCTTATCAGAGAGTTGTTGCTGGTTTATGACACGTCAATTCTCTATTACGCCACTGACTCTTGTCACTATGATAAGGTTGTACATAATTCCGAGCATGGTAGGAAATTTTGTGTGGGGATAAATGATCATTAAAACTTCACGTTTGCCTTAATTAATGCCTCCATTCTCTCATATTAGTAATTTAAACAGTTTCCTGCTTAATAGTAATGGGTGAATTCCTATGAGAATTTAAACACACATTTCTGTTTTAATAATAGCTTTGCTTAAAATATGAGAGTGAGTACTCTTGATGTGATTGATTTTACGTTCTGAAATATTCAATGGTCCTATAAAAATCTCTTGAAAGAATTTTCAGAATTTTATATCGGAGTCAAATTATTTTTATGTACTACTTAAATTTAAATTAATTGGAACTTGTAAATAAACTACATAATTTAATTTGTGTTATTATGAGCATTGACTAATTTTTATTATTAAATACTTTTTGAATTAATCTTCTTAAATATGAAGAAATATATACATAAAATTTCTTACTATTTTTTAAATTTAAATATTTTGCCATATTCAATGCATAATTTTCAAATATCTTTTACTTAAAATAAGAGTAATATGTTGTTCTTTGCATTTATATTTATAACAATATGTGAGCTAAAAAATATTCTGGAAAAATGCAGATATTTCTTTGTAGACGATACAAAGCACATTATTGAATAATTATATACCTCAGGTGTGAAATTTTAATAAGAATTTTATGATGAGAAAACTGTTTTGAAATTTGTTAATAAAAATAAATTTAATAAAGGGAAAATAAAGTTTTAACACCATTTTATTTAGATCAGTGTGATTTAATTTATTGTAAGTTTTAATTATTACCTAAATTGTTTTGTGTAACAGGGAAGTATTTATAGTATTGTGTGTTTTGAATTGGATTTTAGTGTCTGTTGAACTGCGCTGTAGACAAATAATCCATTGCATATTCAATTTTTAGAGAGATTGTTTTGGAAGCTTCTTTTTATGAAACATGAATATGAGCCGCTATTAAAAGCTATCTTAAAAAGTAAACGAATTAAATATTAAAATTACTTATGATGATTTGGATTTAAAGTAATTCGGTGCCAATTTGTTTCATTTATTGGTCACATTCGCCTAATCATAGGAACGTGTTTTCCAATGGATGGTTTTGAATGCCATTCTAATTATCTTAAGAACAGCATTGTTCAACAATGTGATGCAGAGTATCAAAATAAAAAAATGCATTTAATACATATCATTTTTTCTACTTTCTACGTATACATCAGTTTGATTAATTGTTTGCCTTATATTTCCTTTCATTTAATGATTTTTTTAATTTTGGAATTCTTATGGTTATTTTTTATCTTCAAGGAAAGGAACACAACCCAATACTCTCAAAATTAAATTTTGAAAGAATTTAGAAAAACAACTATTTTAATCCACACAGAAATTTAATAAATTAGATTAATGATTATAACTATTAATGAATAAAAACTGTGTATCTCCTATTCACAACAGAACAATTTAAGGGAATAAATTTATAGAGTATTTTTTCATATGTTAAATGATTTATTACACATTCGAAAGATTTTTTTATTATCAAATAATGAGTATAAAGTTTTAAATTAAGTACATTTTAAAATTATGAATAAAGTTAATTTATTTTATGCACAGTAATGATTAGAATGTAATGAAATTTGCTTATTTGAAATTTTATTTTGTTTCTAAAATATATATATTAACGCATAAAACATTAAGTAAATTTTGCTTATTAGAATAAACTACGAAATTTGAGATATTATATATCCTCTTCTTACAGTATTAAAAAAATCAGTCTTTAAAAATTATATTTTTATGCATAAAATCTGTATATTATAGACATTTCGAATAATACTTTATTATATTTGCTATTCTTTAAATAAAATTAGATTTTTACAAAAAATACACATAAATTCAAAAGATTAAAATATCCCGATATACTAATAATTGACGTCGTTCACAAACATATTTGCCAGAAATTTAAAGTCCTTTCTTCAATGTAAATAAATTTAAATTTATTGATAATATACATAATATTTGACAAAATAATAAATATTTACATCCATAAATATAAAAATAAAAAATCAAAATAATTTGTTAGGAAATTATGATAATTTGATTTATATTGTAATAAATTTATATGAATTGAAAAGTTAAAGAATATATATATTTATATATATATATATATATATATATATATATATATATATATATATATATATATATATATATATATATATATATATATATATATTTATATATATCAATTAATAAATTATACATAAAAATTCTTAATAATTGATTTATTAATCATAATAGGCAATCAGAATACTTTCAAACTACTGCATTGCAAAATTAATAAATGAAATTGTACAGCATTCAACTAATCAGGGAATTGAAAAAATCTTGTTTCAGACAACTGAAAAAATTCTTTCTTTGTTTTTCCTATATCTTAATGAATGAAAAAGTTGGGAGCTGAAAAATAAAGCCTTATATATTACCACTTGTAATTAGATTGCACATCTCCCAATTCAGATGATCCTTTGGAACTGGTGGTTGATAAGATTAATGCTATTAAATCCAGGGTGCGATATTTACAAGGAAAACATCTGCATATCGTGATGTAATTAGTAGCATGAATACATAAACACCCGAATTATTCAATTTGCTCCTAGAGGTAATTACTTTATTCATTACCGTTGGATGAAAGTAATTACCACTGCAACATTTGCGTGTGTCTTCGTTGCCTCAATCCCATCTGTCATTGCCCCAGTGAAGAAAAATTTGCTTTTCAGACGAACTCGAGGAAGCCCCTTAACATTGTTAAGAGTGGATAAATTAGGTGTATAATGGTTTATATATTTAGTTCATATGTTAGTTTACATCTTGTAATGTAATAAATTTACAGACAAATGAATATCTGCAAAATATTGTAGTCAAATCAAATCGTATGGATAGAACTGATATTAAGCATTTAAAATTTTTTTAAATACGTTGTAATAGTTTGCAGTATTGTGTAAGTGTAATAATTTTTAATTACAAATAAAATTTAAATTTTTCAGTTAAAGGATAAATTATAAAAAAATGATGAGCAAGAATAAAAATTGAATTTACTTACTTTTCAAAGAAAAAATTATAAAAAAACAAGGTTTCATTCATGTAAAATTTCATGATATTAGTTAATTAATTCATTAATAACTATCTTAAATTAACAGCTTATCTATCATAAAGTGGTTGTTTCTTTCGTTCTGTTGAGATCATGGGTAAATCCCTTTATTACAATTCCCATTGTTTTCAAATATTTATGATATTAGATAACGTTTAATCTCTGCAACATATAATTAGCTACGCTTAGATGCGGTGTCCTAAAATCCAACTTGTGACGAATTCGCTGCATGATTTCAAATCCATTTCTTTGAATGGCAGCAAATAAGGAGAAATTCCCCATTCGTTTGAACTAGTTTTAAAAATCATAAAAATTTATATGTTGTTCCAAATAATTAGTTTTCAAAATGTTAATTTTTTTTAGCGATATTGCTTTCAAAATCTCTGAAGCTGTTGTCCTTTTTAATTTGTGTCTTTGACCAATTCATGTTTTCTTGCCTGACTTTCACCAACATGCATTTTACCCGCTTCACAGATATCTCTTGTGTATTTTCACGTTCTCTTGAAATCCATTACTGTTTATTTTTCTTTTTTCATAATTACTTTTTTCATTTTTTACTTGATGAATAACTTTTTGCTTAAAACATCGAATATTACAAACCATTATCCACTATTCAGTACCAGTATCCGAAACCAGGATTTTAGGAGTCATTTCGACTCATGGCACTAAAACCATATGCAGAATTTTTCGGGAAGCATAATAATTAGTAAGCGTATAGTTGCATATCATTTAAGTGCTTAAATTTAATTTCTAAACTTAAATAGATTACTTAAAATTCATAAATAATAAAATTGGCTAGTAAATGTTGCATCAAAATTAAATTTTATATCATTTATTATGAAGAAAAATTAGGATTTAGAAAGACGTTCTGAAATTTCAAAAGTTACAAGTGAGGAATATAATTTTAAAATTTATTTTATTTTTCGGAATTTGTCTGTATTTTCTGTACTGTTAGGTACCATATTATTTCTTTGCTATTTTCTTTTTCACATAGGTACATTATATTAAAATAATCATTAATTTAATCACACACATATTTTGAATACTGCTGAAAAATCAGTTGTTGTGTTAACAGTATGATATTTAAAAGTTGTCACTTTGATATACATTATAAACAACACACGCATTTCATATAAAATAAATATTTTTATGTTTGCATTTTAATGGTGCACTTGTTTTTACTGAAATATGTTTTGTTCAAATGAGGCACAATGATATGTAACATTCTGTTGCAAGCAAATGACAATTAATGTATGAGTAAATTAAATAAATGCTTGCTATAAATACTTTTAAATATACATAAGACGATTGAAGATAAAGTCATTTAATTATAAACAATTAATAAGTCTTAATTTCAATTAGTAATCTGGAATCTGTTATTTTTGTATGGAAAGACAAAAATCCATTTAGAAGCGATTAATTTGATGTATTAAGTTACAACTCAGAAGCACATAATTTTAATTGATTAATAGCAATGTTAATCACATAGTGCTACTTATTCCAATTTTCTATAATGTATTAGGAATAGCTGTCAATTCTAAGAAAATGTAATATGAGCAACATATGATGTTACTCTATATCAAAAAGAATAAGATTTTCAGATCAGTAAAATAAAAAAATGAGGATACAAATTATAAGAATGAACAAGGAAACAAAAGAAAAAAAGGAATGAACAGGGAAAATGAAAACATGCAAAGGAAAGAAGAATGTAAACTTTATCCTTGATTTTTTCAACAATCTTTGAGATCAGGGCATTCTAGACTTAAAAAAATATGTTATTGCAACAAAATATTGGTATAGCATGGAGAAAATTCAATTAATTCTAAATACCCAAAATAAAAGCAAACGCAAAAAGAACAAATATATATGATATATGAGACAATGTAAATTATGTAATTGTAAATTTAAGTAATGTAATTTAATGTCACTCATGTAAATAAATATCAGCTAAATAATGAAAATGATTTCGTGATGTGTCTGAAATTCTTTTGATTTAGAATTAACTATAAACAAACAAATTTTTATCCCAGAAACAATCATATAAGTTTAACACAACCAACCATATATATATATATATATATATATATATATATATATATATATATATATATATATATATACATATATATATATATATATATATATATATATATATATATATATATATATATATATATATATATATATATATATATATATATATATATATATATATATATATATATATATATATATATATATATATATATATATATATATATATATATATATATATATATATATATATATATATATATATATATATATATATATATATATATATATATATATATATATATATATATATATATATATATATATATATATATATATATATATATATATAATTCCTTCTAAAAATGCCGTATTATTCATTGTAACTAAAATTGCAACGCTTGTAAACATAGAAAGTGCATGAATTTCATTTATATGATATATAATGTTCTGGTATATGTTAAAATAATCACAAATGCCGAAGCTTTACAAAGCCTTAGATCAAAATTATGCTGTTAATTCTTCCAGATACTAGTGCTTAAGATTTATAAACTAAAGTGTAATAAAGTTTGTTAGATATTTGGTTGTTATATTTTTAGAGATATGAAAAATTCTTTACAATGATATTGTACTTACAAATTGTCCTAAAAATCAATGCCTTTTGAAAGAAACAATGTTTTATAGACTGAAAGAATAGGGCACAAAATTCTAGAAAAAAATATGAACATAATCCGAAAATTGCACTTTGACCTACATAGAAAAAAATTTACTGTAACTTCTCTCAGCTGATAAATCACCAATCTTGAAACAATTGTCTGGGCTTGTTTACAGGTCACAGTTTCACAAAAAAAGAAATTTTTCACCTTATTTTTGTACGCGTTTACCACAAAAACAATAATAAAAAAAAAACTTTAAAAGTTTAGTTCTTGAAAAAAATTACGAAAAAGCGTGCCCAAAATAAAACGAGAAATTAAAGTCCTGTCAAGATGATAAAAAAGATAAGAGATAGTTTCCTTCATGAAGGACGGGGGTTGGCTGTGGTTTTCTTGATGGATGGCAACCTGACATCGAAGTTAAACTGAAAATCCCCAAAGCGCTCGAGCAAGCGAGAAAAAAAAAAAAGAGTGCAAGGGATTTCATTCCCTTTTTTTATCCTTTCCTTTTCTCTCCTCTTCTTATTTTTCCTTAACAGATGCTGTGGTGGTTGCTTTGCGTGTCGGATAATGGAGCGATTTTCTATGCGTATTGTGAAAAGGGAGGGAGCATCGAAGAATAGGAAATCTCTATTTGGAGAATCGTTCTTCTCCATTGATTCCAAGGGAATATCTCTCGTGAAGTTATTGGGATCGTCTTAAGAAAGAAAATCGCAAGATTCTAATATGAAAAAACCTGTGCTTATCATTGAAGATATAAATTTGGAATTCTTGAGCTTCAACATATTGTGCTTCTTAACGCAAAAGGAATTTATGAATTTTAATCTTGATTTGCATAGGTATTTTTCTTTAAAGTAGAAGCATTTTATTTTATATCATTATTATATATATTTCATGAAGATAAATTTATTTTCTACCTAAATAATTGAAATTCGGTTTATTAAAAAATTGTGTGTTTACGAGCGTCAATAAGTTTTATATTTCTAAACAAATAAAAAATGTATTCTTTAAATATTTTTGTATTATTTTGGCTCTTTAAATGTTTTTACTATATTTGAATTGAATATCATTTAATATGACGTTTTAAGGAAAAGAGGTTTTCGTTAATTGCTTTCAAAATTTATTAATCTGTAGAAAATTATTAAAATATTGTAGTTTTGTGTATTTAATTAATCAAAGAGATATATTTTTGGAATTGTGTAGAAATAGACAAGTAAAAATGGTAAGGAACTTAAAATCTTATTATATTCATTAAAAATTTGTTCAAAATGAATTCATAAATTATTTTTAAATAATCGAGTAAAATATAAGAATTCGTTATAAAAGACAAATCTATTTTCTTTTAATATTTAATGAATTCAAAGTGTCAAGTGTGTTTTCTATTATAGACGAATTTAATATATTTTTACGCAGTTTTAAGTTTTATAATATAGTTTCACTTTTTTGAACAAATTACTATATCAGGAAATAAATTAGCATTAGAAAATTATGTGATCTAATTTTTTTCATATTTTGAATGCCTTCTTGATCCAGTAAGTTAATGAGCTAAAACAATTTACATCTTTTAAGATAAAATTCACTTCAACAGAAACATTTCTGCAAAAATATACTTTAACACAAGTGTTTTATAGCTAAGAATAATAGAATTTTAATTAGATAATAATTTGGTACTAATAACTATGAATGAAAATGATTATAATGTTATATTTTAATCAAAAAAAACTTGTTGGCATTAAGTTTCAAAGATAAACAATGCACAGTTCTAAACCTAATAAAAGAGACAATAAATAGTCCATTTTACACATACAATTAGTTATCAATCATTGGTTATAAATTCATAGTTTCCACTCACTTATAATTTGAAGAGGTATATATTTAAGTAAATTGACAATGATTTCCATTTCCATTTAGTGTATTAAGTAAATATAGGAAAATTTAAATTTGGAAATTATTTCTGAGTTGTTTTTGTGTAAACAGATCAATCGACATACCTATCTAGACAGGCATGACCCTAAAGCATGGAGAAATAGAGGCTGGGCATGAACTTGTAAACATTTCGAGTACTGTGATTATTTGTTTTGCTTTTCTTGAATTCCGTCTCTGTGTAATTTTACTGTATTGGGAAGAATTTTTTAAAGCACAACTTTCAAATAATATTGTTCTTTATCTCTTAACACATATTTTTAAAAAATGGTAATTTCATCACTGTAATGACATTCAGATTTTGGGTTTCCAGCTGGGTTCTAATTTGATTGTAATTTATGAATTAAATATAAATCACACTTTTTTTATATTTATCATAAAATTTTACATACTTCTGCTCTTAACCTCTATTCACCAAAATAATGTTAGGCAAAGGGAACATTGGTCTTAAAAGTAAGTCATAACTCTGTATTATTAGAGGATTTGGTATAATCTTATTAAATATATAGAAGCAATCATAAATATGCCTGTATTAGTGTTTATCTTTCTCAATATATTGACTTGAAAATGACTAACCATGTTATCATTCCAACTATATTTTTCACACATTCTTTTGAAACAGTTCATATTTAGTTGATTTATAATATACATTTCTTTATGAAATTATCCGGTTACTATTTAAATAAAATCATATGAATGAACTCAATCCGTTTATCGAATGCATTAATTAAACGTTAAAAGATAATTTTAAGGACTTGTAGTAATTATTTTCTATAAATTCTTTAGCTATAATGTCATTAAAGGTTTTGGTATAGTGTATTTCGAAAATAGTTCAAGATAGAACCTATGTTATATATATACTTTATTATTATATATATATATACTTTATTATTTTAATCATTTCAGTTCATGTATGAATTTGATATAAAATATAAATAAATATTCAATCGAAGTATATTATAGTATATTCAAAATGTGAATTTAGCAAATTCTAAACTTCAGTGCAAAATAATTATCTAAGGCATAAATTTATTCAAAGGCAGAGTGTTATCTCTCTCGCATCTATATATTGTTAAGCAATTCTTAAAGTATTCGTCTTTGAAATGCATATTTAAGTAAACAGTACTTTAAAACATGTAAATAATGGTGATAATAAGATATTTCTTCTGTAACACGATGCATTTCAAAATCGTTTGTATTTGATTTCGAATTATTATTTGTGCGTGATATTGCTAAGGTGAAATTTTATTTCTCCATGTGGAACAATATAAATGCTTCTTTTAGTAAGTTCTCTCAAATTTTCCTTAAAGATGTTTCAATTTTAAATAACTTAAATATTCTTTTAAAGTATTCATTAAATTCAGTTTATGATGCTTATATGCATAATAATGCATAGCAAAATAGTTTAAATTATAAAATATAAGTAATTTTTATATGAAATATATCAAGTAGTATCATGAAGGGAAAACACTATGCACGTATTTTAAGAAATCATGATTAGAATCAAAATAAAATATTCCTATGCCTCCAAAAATATAATGTAGTAATAATTGTGAGTAAGCAGCTGCAATAACCATTGTTTATTCGGTAAATATATAAATTTTGTTAAATTTACAGATCTTATTTATGGATCAGCCAATTTAATGAGCAATGATTCAATCCAACATTGAATCACTTTAGAACATAATATTAAAATAATATTAATTTAAAAAGTAAAATTTATAAATAATTAAAATATTTCAAAATATTTAAAACATTTTTATTATATCTGAGTTAAAATTACTGATTAAAGTTGAAAAGGAGGATAATAGTTATTCAATGAAATATTAATTATGTACTTTTGTTAATATTTTTGGACAATATATTTTAAACTGTGCATAATCTTATGAATTTTAAGGGAAATAGTTACTTTAAAAAATGAGATGAATGATAATATGTATTTTTCAAATGAAAGAGATTAATGTCATTAATATAATGATTATATTTTTTATAAAAAAAGATATTTTTGTTCATGAATATTTAATTAGTTATACATTAATATGTTTTTATACTGAATTTATCGAAATTGATTTATCGGTAATACTTACATAAAGCTTTTTTAAGATTTATGCGGAAAATGATGAATTTAATATTAATTCGCACATTTTAAAAATTTATTTCATGAATATAAATAACGTATTAGAAAAATATATGTGACATCAAATTCATATAATTAATGATAACTTTTATTCACCTTTACCTTTTGACGAGTACTTTTCATCTTTTTCATAATCTCCTTACTCCGTTCATCTATTTTTAATTTTTAGATTATGTGCAGTTTAACAAATAATTCTAAACAAAATTTTCCATGCCTATTCTAATTAATAGAAAAATGTTTTCTTTTATTTCGCAACAAAATAAAGCTCATCAATTCATTTCTAATGAAATGAAGGGGTTTTGGTAAGCTTATTTATTAAATTAATTTCAAATATTTCAGAATGAATTTCTGTTTCTTATTTTACTAATCACTGTTTTCTCACTCTTTTAAGATAAATTTATTAAATTTTACATTTGAATAATATTTTAGAAATTTTAGTTATACTTCTTTACACTGCTTTGTTCATTTTCAATTTTAATAATATTATAAGGTAGTTTACTTACATCACTTTCATGCTATTAAAACTATTGTTATACAGATATTCAATTGATAAATGAGTATTCGAAAGCAAACAATATAAGAATAAAAAATTGTTATTCTTACCTAGTACGTATTAAATACTAGAGTATATGATTTCTTTGAATTTCATTCTATCTCCATACTAATTATAGTATTGTTATTGTGCTGTGTAAAAGAGAATTAAAGCATTTACCTTTCCTTTTGCATATTTAATTCTCCAGCAAATTACTTTCCTAATTAAACATTATTTATTTCTCTTAAATGAAATGTATCTTTAGCTACATTCAATTTCTTAATTTTTATTAGAATGAATAACTGATTATTATCTAAAAGCTTATTTTTTTGTAAAATTATTTCTTTCTTTTTCATGCACAACTTGAAAACTAAAACAAAAAGAGAGAATTCTTATATTAGTAAAGTTGTTTAAAATTATCAGGAAATTCCTTGCTAAATAGTAATGATAGTAATTCCTTGCTAAATTTTCCTAAATAGTAATGATGTTCAAAATCAAAATATTTTAATTGATTAACAAATCTAAAAATTGTAGAAAAATTGCTTCATTAAATCTCATATTATGTATATAGAAATAAATAAATAAATAAATTATATATATATATATATATATATATATATATATATATATATATATATATATATATATATATATATATATATATATATATATATATATATATATATATATATATATATATATATATATATATATATATATATATATATATATATATATATATATATATATATATATATATATATATATATATATATATATATATATATATATATATATATATATATATATATATATATATATTAAGCTTGTTATATTATTGAAATTCACAGAAATTTAGCTATTTATACATAATTTCAACAGAACGAGAATGAGCCATATTTATTGTTTTGTTTTGTAATGTTTATAAATTAGATTCATGCAAACTCATTTTCAAAAATTAATTAATTAAAATTTATACTGTCACGAATCTCAGAATTTAACAAAATGTTAAATTTTAAATATTCTTACGAGTTTTTTCTTTTTATCTTACTATAAATTAAGATTATTTTTAAAGAAAATCTTAATTCCATATTAAATAAGTTAAGTTTGTTCAGTAAAATAAGATTCATTGATCAATTTTTATTTCTCCATCATTTCTAATTTCTTTCAAGTATTTTTCTCTTTACCATTTTTTTCTATTTACCAAATTTCAGACTATAGTATAAAAATATTTAGTAGATATCACGTCTATACCATTATTCTTATTCATTTGTTAAAGAAAATATTTAAAATAATATTCTATCATAACAAATTATAATTATTAACACAAATCTTAAATTCAACATGTCAAACTTATTCATTTTAAGATTCACTCATAGATAAATAAGCCATGTGGCAAAATTATATATTTTTTTGACTTTAAAAATTATTTCAAATAATTAAAGATAACCATTAAGGACTGTTCATACAGGAAAACAAATAACTCAGTATATACATGTATGAGTTGAGCAGTAAATGTCTGTTTAAATGCTGTTAAAATAAAAGAAGAATATTAGAATTTAAACTTTTCAGAAGTATATAATAATAATTATTATATAACTTTTCTAAAAACCTTAAATTATTATATTCTTTTTATAAACTATCAACATTTAAAAATGCAATTACAAATGTAATTACAAAAAATAATTATCCTGCAAAAAAAAGGATTTTTGTCATAAATAAATGCAATTTTATGATGTACGAATATCATTTGAACTAATTGAAAACATTATATTTATTTTGTCAACAAAAGTATGAGAATATAATGAAGAAAATGAATTACATACATAGGTTTTAAGGTACACGACGGACACTGAAATGTTTACATTCGATAAGATACATTAGAATTTTTCTGTGTATATTTATTAAATAGCTTTTTACTAAGAAAAATATATTATTTTAACAATATTTAAATATTTTTATGTCAATATAGTTGGCATTCTTCTCTAACATATGGTAATAAGGCTAATTATTATCAAACAATTTGTCATTATTAGAAATGAATGATAAATATCAGAGCTAAATATGACTATAGGCGTAAAAATAAATATTATCATATTAATAGGAATATGGTAATATTCCATTTGTTCTCATCTAATAACAATTTGCCCTTATTCAGTAGCCAACATAATTGAAAAATAATTACAGTAATAAAATCCCATAAATTATTATTAATTATATGAAAAATATAAACAAAACATTCTGGAAAGTTGTTAAAAACATAAAAGAAATTTTAAAATTTGGGAAAGAAAATTACTGTAAAATAAATTAGTAGCAGCGTTAGCTAAGTTATAATTAAAATAAATAAACTGAAATAAATTATAAAATACATAGGGAAGGGCATCTGCATTTCAAAGAATACCTTCTTCAATAGTATTCATAAATAATTTATCATGGAATCATTACCTTGAATTAGATTGCATTTTATTATATAGGGAGTGGATATTTCATTTTCAAGCGCAGTAAGATTAACATTATTAACATAAGTACATATTTTCTCTTAGTTTGCATTGCATGCTTCAGTATAGATTTGAGTTTAAGGTATACACTTTCTCCCTAATTTTTCACTTACTTAAATTTCCAATATATGATTTGACAATATTATAATGATAGTATTAATATATTTTATTCTGTTATCATTCATAATTGAAAATAGTTATTTATATAAATTGTGATACTGAAATTATTTTAAGTTGATATGTTACAATTCTGTCCAATAATGGCTATAACTTTAAATGCTTTAAAATTGTACGTGTGATAAAAAAAATAATAAATGTTTCTTAAAAATTATTTCCAGACTTAATTAATTCATGCAGTATTCAAATACATAGAAAACTTCAAATGTATAATATAAGAAATAAAATACCATTTTATTAATCTAAAAAAGTATTTCACAAAGTGAATTTATAATTGAATCCTAAAAAATTATTGAGTTATTATTGTACAAATTATTCAGCAATAGAAATTAATTGAAATATCTAGGAAATACGTATACATGGATTACAGGAGAAATTTTATGCTCATATCATTTTAGTACCTAACAAAAATAATCACATAATAAAATAATATTCTTCTATAAAATAAAAAATTAATTTTACTACACATATTTTGGATTCCAGCTTTCTTAAAATATTATTTTTTAGTATAGGGAAATTTAGAAAAAACATTACAACAACTAATAATTTTCCTTTCGCAATTTTATATATAATTGATTTCCTTAAATACCTAGTTGAACATATAAAAAAATACTAAAACGTAAAAGATAAATAATTAATTTATAAGATATTGAAGCACTTCAATATTCAACAAATGAATTGAATTAATATATGAAAATGTATTAAAATTTGGTTAATACTTTTAACATAACAAAACTTAATGAGAAATATTCATTATTCAGTTGATAGTAATTATAATGAAAGGGATTTCATAAGACAGTGGTTTGGAAACTGACTTACTCACGCAATATTTACGAGGCTTAATCTTGGAGGAAAGCAAATGTTGTGGTCTGATGAATGAAAGAATTCAAAATAATTGTTGAGACAAGAATTTTTGGAACTACTTCGTCAATGGAAAACTGTACTACTTTATTGTCAAAAATTAAACAAATGTTAAAATTTATGAGTCTTAATAAGTACAAGTAGAGTTTTTAACGTTAAATAATATTATACATCTACTTCATTAAATTAGTTTATTAATTTGATTTATAATATGTCTTAAATTTTGTTTGTTTTTTAATATTAAAAATAAGTTTCTTACTTTACATTTGCTGTCAAAAACATTTGCAAAATATTTAAGAACAGAATAATCCTGAAATGTCAACCGTACAAAAACATTACAAGAAACCCATGTTTGCTAATATTAATCATGGAACATTTGTGTAGGATATTATGTAATGGAATGAGTAGAACCGTCATTAATTCTGTTTATTATATATCTTTATTTAAATAATTATGGAATTCTTAGCTCATAAATTCAAGTACCTTATTTAAGCAATAGAAAAAATGCATTGAATTAATGGAAGATTTCATAACATTGACTTATCATATAGACAGTGCCAGAAATTTTTCAATCGAAATTATCTTGTTTAAGATTAATTGAATTACAACTAAAAATGTGTGTATATATATATATTGTTTCAAAATCCCATTTGTTCCTTTTTTTAATAAAATTTTTACATTTTATATTCTAAAAGTTTGAAGTTTTAAGAAAAAATTCAAATTTTAGATGATTTTTGATTTTGTTGCTTTGGATATACATATTAAATATATTCTGATGTATTAAAAAAAATGATTTTCATTAGATAATTAAAAGCGAAAGCATAAAATAAGCAGTTTAAAGTCATTAAATGAGTTTAAGCATAATAATTACTGGAAATAACTCGTACATGAAACATCAAGTATTATAATTGATACATTTACATAAACTTTTATTGATATTAAAATTATGTATGACAAACCATTTACAAATTATCAATTTAGTTCTTGTAAAATTTTTGTTTAAAATATTTAATTACTAAGGAAATAAAATTATGAAATTCCATAAGTAATATTAATATAATGGAGATTTTTGTTTTTTTAATATCAGCAGTAATTCATTTAATATTTTATTTATTTTTTCAAGTTATTTCAAGATATTATTTAATTTTGAATTCATCAGTATTATATTCCAAAATACAATTTTCCACTATTTTATTCCAATAAATTCAATATGCTGTTTCCGTGTATTTGCATTGATGTGATTCATACACTGTAAAATGTTTCAGGATTTTTAAGCTAAGTTTTAGTCGATTTTTTAATAATTTTCTTTAAGATTTTCACTTGCTAATCATTTTATTAATCCGAAATTTTTTAATTCAGGTAACATCTAGTTATAATATTATGAAAACACAAGCTTAAATTGTTGTTTATTAACTAACAGGAACAAAAAAGAAACATTATAGTATGAGTAATAACTTATTTGCATTCAATTATTTTCGCTAAATTAGTAAGTAATATTTTATAAGATCTTGACTATTTTTATCTTACCACTAATTATATAACTATTGCATTAAAATGTAAAGCAGACCTAAGACACTTATATTTCATTTTTCTAGTTTAATTACTGCATGGTAATTTGGAAACTTGACGTGCCACTTATTTTAAACAAAACATTTCTCTAATTATTTGCAATTGATCATTCTTATTAAAGTGAATAGGCAAACGATTGTAAAATAAGCGAATTTTACTTTCTACTATACTTTCGTCTGTGCTTTCTTTTAATAAGACTTTAATACATGCTACAGAAATTAACGAAATTCGCTTTCAGAAGTAGAATTGCTTAAAACTGTCTAGTAGTTTTGCTTAATTTAGGTATCAATTTAATCCTCTTCTAAGTAGTAATTGTACCTTTTAATCAAGAAATATTCCTAATTAAAGCATGATGTTTCTTTCTAGAGAAATTAGTTTCTTAATGAGTGTTAATTATCTATATAAATTCTTGATAATATATGATAAATTTGCTTACGTCAATAATATCATTTGCACATTTATAAGAGAAAATATAAATAATACATATAACTATATAATTAAAAATTTATTATTCACATAAAATGCTTTTATTGCATATTAATTAACTTTTGTGACATATGAATATTTAAAATGCATTGCATTATTTGCAACATATAATTTTAGTAACGAAACATACCGAATAGGAAGATAATATATATTTTACAAATATTTAACAAAATGTATATTTTTAACATTTTAAATGCTAATACACTGCTAAAATTACTAGTTATTAATACAATATAGGAATATTAATCAATTGGTTTATTTAATGAAAGAAGTTTATCAAGAATATTTACAATTATAATTAATATAGTTATTTTTTTTAAAAAATTACTCAAGTCCGTTAGTCTATCAATTCATACAATTTTGTTTCATATAACTGTATTTAATATTTTAAGAGAAACTTATAACTATGGAATATTTCCCTGCATAAATTGATAAAACAATTTAAGTAAATGTAAATACTACTGTCACTATTTTCATTCTCAAAATATTTTTGTTCATAAATTTTACATTCTTAATGAACTTTAAGACATGGTTATAATAACTTTAGGACAAATGCCATAAATCAATACGTTATTTACTTAAAATTGGCTGAGAATTAGTTTTCCATTTGCTGAATATCTTACAATAGTTTACATTTACAGCTATACTTTTAAAAATCTAATTTAAAATTATTTTATGTACATGTCATTAACTTTTGACTAATGATTTATTAAATGATCCTTTCTCGATGTGGATAATTATAAGTTTTCTGTAATTAAAATAGACTCGATCTGATTTTAATATTCATTGTGCTTAAACAAACTTCACTTTTTATAGTGATTAAAATAGAAATCATTAACAAATCTTATTCGTAGGTATTTTGTGAAAATTTTCGTACATATATACCACCTACAAACAAATTGAAGACAATTTTTAAAAAGCTGTTGTGAAACACCTAATAAAAAGCTTTTACATCACTCTAAAGAGTATTCATTTTTACATCAATCTAAAGAATATTCACCGTAAAAGTTTCTTTAAAGTAAACATAGTAAGATAAATGCTTTTAAATTGTAATTAATTCTGTTTTCTATGTTATTTATTGCTAATTTACAAATAAAGATGATATACTAAATTAGTTTTTAACCATTGATTTTTTAAATGAAATTATGTTTTACTAAGCATATAATTTTAGAACACATATAAAATAGAATTACATTTCGAATTCGCATAAAAAATGGAATTACGTAAAATACACATTTTGTCTTAATGTATTGTTAGATAAATTAAAGATAACTTACTAGATTTTCTCATATACTTTTATACAACTAAATATTAAACATGTAATTTGAAAAAAATCATTTTTTCCGAATTAATTCAGTTCGGAAATTTAAGGTAGATGTAACTTTATTTTTGTTTGGATTGTTGGTACTATTACTTCTTCATATGTACTATAATTTTGTCGAATATGTACTTCATATGTACTGTCGAAATAGTTTTGCTAGTTTCTAGCAAAAATTTTAATATATATCTAGCAAAAGTGAATATTGTAAAACAGTGGAGGTTACTTTAATTTTTCATGGTGCTCTGCTTATTCTACTAAGAAACTTAGTTAAGCAGTATGTTATAAAATTTAAACCATTATTGAGGGATCTGATTGCTTATTTTTTTGGTAATTAGTATTAATGTTAAGCACGTATTCTTGAAATATTAATAGTATCATATATAGGTACACAAAAGAGTGATGAATGTCAAATTTTTTCGACAAAAATAATGCATGAGAATAACCATTTAACTTCAAGAGGAATTTTATCTATAGAAGCAAACATAACCAAATATGCAAAAACGTTATTAAATACAATAAAATATCATGCAAGTTTTTTTTTGCCATTCTGATAGTGCATTTTAGATTTTACATATGGTTTTTGAACTCAATGTGATTATTTTACTATATCTCTAATGCTTTCAAAAATCTTTGGTTTCCCATATTGCAATAACAATTGCCATACTGAATATTACGATTTCTATAAAATAATATCCATCATGGCATATTATGAATTAGAGCAAAAGTAATTTTGCTGATTGGTTTACACAGCTACTGCAAATAAGTAAACTAATGTACCAAACCAATTAGAGCACATTAATCGCTATGAATTAGCAAAATCATTTACCTATAAATATATCTTTGCATATTACACAACTTATTGTTTCATAAAATAAAAAAAACCCTCTCTCTTCTCATAAATCGATTATATTTTAGACAAAAAAAATGCTGCTGTAATTAAGGGAGTTTTTAAACAACTTGAAATTGAGTCATTTATACTCATGAATTCTTCTTCACTAGAGAAAAATTAAGATAATTCTTGGGAGCTAACCATTCTTGCTTCATTGAAAATTACTTATAAATGCTATCTCATTTTCAACCAGACATTATGCATGCATTACATTCATATAGGTTTTAGTTCATTTCTCCAAATAACTGCTTTATAACTTTTTAATAATTTTAAATAAATGAAAACAATCGTATTGATTGATTTCAGTATGCTAAATAACATATTAACCAAAATCAGAATCAAATAACTGAACGATTAAAAATAGATGTTGAAATTGGATAATTAAATCCATTCAGTTCAAAAAATAAATCAAATTATTCTCAAAAGTAAGTACTGCCATCCATTCATAAATATGTTCAACTATACTAAGATTCACAATATTTTCTGAAGCAAAGTAACATACTGTAAGAAATTAACATCAGTATTTTAGATTAAAACCTTTAATGAAAAATGTAATATATCTTTGATTTTGCATTGTTGAACGTTCCGTTTTTTTAAAAATTGTTTATTAGAATTCCATTGATTAATTACCAATTTATTAGGTTAAATCTAATAAGAAATTAAATTGAAACACGTTTTGTGGTGTTTCTGAACTGAACTATGTTCCTGAATTCTGCTAAACGTATTATGTATGTTTTTTTTTTCTCAAGTGTCAAAATTCTTATTAATAAAAATATCAAATATCAGATAATTTTGGAAACACTATTGCTAGTTTAAATTATTTTATTTAATACAAATTATTTTGTTATTTTTTACAGTTAAAATTTAGGGATTTATATAGAGCCATTAATAGCTAAAAATATCAAAATACAGTTTTCTTTCTTTGAATAAAATTATTTAAAGAAATAATTACGAAATCCATTGATTCGAGTGTTAATTTCCTTAAACATATTTAAGTTATATTCTTTTTTTATATCTTAAAACACCACAAGTAAAACAACATTGAAAGAATGTATTTAAAACGGAAAGGCATGTGCATAAACATATTCAGTTAAACATTAAGAGTCGAATAAATTGAATCTTCACACCAGTTGAATATCTTGGAGCAATGTAACTTGAATCGGCTCTGGTATTCAAAAGAACAAAGCATCTCCTATGCATGAATGGGACTATAATTTAACTGCACGTCCAAGATAAGGATAAAGAAATAAACTAAGGACTCCAGTGTGAGGGGTGACATAAGATGGCTGCCACTATTCTGGTTCACACGCACACCGCTCTCTTGTAAGAAATGAAAAGAAAAAGAAAGTTCGAGTGAACAATTTATTTAAGGTCCTATTCTTCGAGTGGAATACTAATGGTGCGTGAATGGGCCTTCCTCCAAGAAACAAAGTAGTTGGCGGCAAACGATATTAACTCTCAAAATGAATGGCTTCCACAGTTACCCTAAAATAAACTTCAAGAAAGGATAAAGGGTTCGAGATACTGAGAGTAAAAGAGTAAAATCAATTGTGGCATAGAAATTGCAGTGGAATTCTGTATTTAATAAGGTACTTCGAATAGGGTTATTAGTTTTACAGACTGTTTAATATTTACTACACTATATCTTCTGAAATATGTCTGATGCTGTAAGCGAATTTCAACTAGAGAGTTCAATCCATAATTAAAAGTTTGTATTATTTTTGTGAAAGAGTTTCAAATTAAGTTGCATATGATAATTCTAAAATTCCATGTATATGTTAGCTAATATAGCCTTTAGCAACCAAATACTTACTAAGAAAAGTCTAAACATTTTTCTATAATATTTTTAGATACATGTTAAACTCTTAAAATTTTTATTATAGTTATATATATTTAAGGTAAAATTTTTTTTCAATTAACAATATTAGTTTATATAAGCGTATGTGTGCTAAATTTTTAACATTTTTATTCCTTTGTATTAAAGGAAAGCTTTCATACGTAAACATATATTTATGATTAAAGCATAAGTGGTAAATGGGAATTTGTTTAATGAATAACATAATGCAATTCTTAAATATAATTACGAAATCAACTTTCTTTCAAACTTCAAATTTGCGTTCGTTTCTTATAATTATGTATGCATCTACTGCATGAAAGTTCACTTACTTCTGCAATACATCATGTTCTACACGTAGTTAAAATTTTAAAAACTTTCATAAGCATAATAGTTTTACCGTGAATTGTTGCTTTGCATTAATAATTTCGATTCTCAGCAATTAATAAGAACATAGTTTATTCTCAGATAATTTATAAAAATATCCAATTATTAGATATAATCTCGGAAGCTAATGATAATGGAAGCAAAAACACACATTTATAAGCTTAATTATATAACACAGTTCTTAAAACGATGTTTTGAATTAATGTTATGATTAGATTGTTCTTTTAAAATTTCTCCCTGCTTAATACTACACAAGAATTTGAAGTTTAAAAAAAGTACAAACTTAGAAACACATAATCGATCTCATTTTATGGATCATTAAATCTTATGAAATATAGTATTTATATGAATACTATAAGAAACTTTCAACTAGAACAGTTGACATTTTTAAAATTCATGTTAAATACTTCCATTGAAATATCAAAAGAGCCTCAGTTCCATTTCTAATTGATTTAATTATATTCTTGTTCTTTGTACTGTAACTGGGGAGTAATTTATGCTGAGTTTTTATTTATTTATCTTTTAATATCTTGTGTTATTCTGTAAGAAAGACATACTGCGCATGCATTTGTTGGTATTATTTATGGAGAGAGAGAGTTAGATTTTAGAGTCAAAAGAAAGAATATTTGGAAAATTTCCAAGCACTCATCCATACAACTAGGCAAGCAGAAACCGGAAACACAACATTCATCTTCAATCTTACTACAATAGTAAGCTTCAAGATAGAAACTTTTGTTCCGAAAAGCAAATCTTAACATTGGACCTCGAGAAAACTTAAGAATAA
Source organism: Latrodectus elegans (assembly GCA_030067965.1). Taxonomy (NCBI): domain Eukaryota; kingdom Metazoa; phylum Arthropoda; class Arachnida; order Araneae; family Theridiidae; genus Latrodectus; species Latrodectus elegans. The sequence goes on along the minus strand of CM057810.1, from coordinate 54,137,324 downwards.
TTGATACAAAATTTAATCGTAACCATATAATATTTCTTCTTTTAGCATTAAAAATGATGTGATTTTTAATTCTATCAAGTTGAATAGGAATCATCTTAAAACGACATCCTGGTATGTAGGTATGCAACTATAATTCATAACTACTTAACTCAAAATATATAAATTATTGACTGGTTTTTGTGAATTATTTTGGTAGGGATAAATTTTAAGAATCTTTTTTTATTAAATAAAATGAAAGATACTATAAGAAAATGCGATATAATTAGTTCAAATATGTAAGCTTTTCTAGCTAATTCCTAGGATTTCATTTTTTGTACAATTTTATTTAAATATATATATTTTTTTTATTTTGTAAATTATTAAAGAATGCAAAATTACATTAGCATCTGAAATAGATAAATAAATAAGAAAGGCAAATCTGAAATATATTGCAATTCAATCAATTTAGAATTGGACTCACATTCCTCTTTTGAATATTGGTTTGAGATTATGCTTTTAATCACCTCGTCAACTTTTAAGGCATTCAACTAATTCTCGATAAACGTAATCAAAATATTTTTGATTTAAATACATCCCCAAGTGTTGCTTCTGAGCAAACATTTGAATAAACTTTGTTACTAAACGACCCACAAAATAATTAAGTACATTTTCTAACCTTGAGTAACACGAAATATCTCACTTGTGATGTATAATTAGGATGAGATGGATTTAGAACTCGCCTCATTTGCCATGACCAGTGATTAACCTACTCATCATCTTCTTCTTATGTACTGATCTTTTCCCCAGTCCAGTATAACATGGTTCCCTACTAATCATCCTCTGCCAGGGTTAATATACCAAGCATTCGCTAACGATGTTCACATTTCTCTATCTTTTAGATGGTGTTTCCGGCAAGTTATAAATCCCTTCCCACTCGTTAGGGATTTACCACGTACGTCTGTCGTACTAAAAAGATCGCTGTTTCACTTTTTCCCTCTTACGGAAATCGTTACTGGTAGTCTCTCAGCTCTTTATTCCCTTTTTTCTTCCCCTTTCTTAGCTTCGGATTGCCGAAAGATTCAAGATTTCTACTATCTTAGGGATCTAACGTTGTCATTAGTACACTTACCCTCGCTACATTCTCTGTTTAGGCTGAGTTAGACATGACAAGTAATTTGCACGAAGTCTCAATCGCTTAACGTAAATCCCATAACATGAAAACCATGGTAACTTCGATAATAAAGCAGGTAAAAAAAATATTTTAATCACTTATACTTAAGTGTCATTGAGGAAAAACTATGACTTGACATTTAAGATTTTATACGGAGCTTCTTTCAATTAATTTTCATTGAGTACATTTTTTAAATCTACTTCATTTTTATATAATATAAATGAATGTAAATATGTTGGCTTACCTTTTACTAAAAATTTTATTGAATGAAGTTTTTACTTATTGTTTTAATAATTATCTAGAACAAAAATTACAAAATAAGTAAAATTTAGAAGTATCATCATTTTGTTTGAATTCTAATTCAATGTATTAGTAATAATGTAATTGATTATAAAATATATAATAAATTTAACATATTTATATTTTTGATTCGTAATGATTTTAATAATATCTTACGCACTGTAAACTCAAAACTTTTTAATTGTATAGAAAGTACTTTGTAAGAATATTTTTACTATAATTACAAACGTTATTTTATAATAAAATAATTATCAAATAAAATACAAAATATTCCCCTTAAGAAAAGTACTGCACCATAATATTTAATCTTTCAATAATTTGATATCTTTTGGGAACTATTGTAGTAATCCTAATTTTGCATTAAAGCAGTGTTCTGGAATCTATAATTTCATCAGATTTATCTTATATTTATATTTTATGAGATTGTTCAGCGAAAAAAATAAGCATATTTTCATTTTGTAAAGAAGCAAAATTTTAAAATTCCTTATAAAAATCATATAAAAATAGACAGTTGCGAAATGTTTGAAAGTCGACTCTCTTTATTCTTTTCTTATTTAGTTTCTCCATATCCAAAGATCACAAAAAATATATTTCATTTGTACTGAGAGATTTTCCTTACATTTCTAAGTAAATTTCTTAGAGTATTTCAAATTTTATTTGGTCAATATTATTTTTTATTATTTCCTCCCTCCAGTTACTCTCTCTCTCTCTCTCTCTATGATTATATTATCTATTAAATTAATTATTACCTAAAATAAATTTTTATAAGAAAATGAACAATATTGAGTAGGAATTGAAATAATACAAGTTATTCCTTTCCAAAAATATAAAAAGTTTTGAATATAATGTATAAAACATTGATCTATATAATTAGATCTGTGTACAATAATAGATATTTTATTAATAATTTAATAATATTCATTTCATTATAAAACTTCCATTATTTAAAATTTTCGTATTTAAATACCTGACAATTGGCAACATATGATTTTCCATGGAGCACAATATCTATCCTTTGCATTAAGTAGCACGCAAATACATCGTACATATAACACCATTTATCTGATAAAACAATTCAAATTTTAAATGACCTCATAAAAGTGTCAAAATTAATTTGTTACTCCTCGTAAAAGTTAATTATTATGTAAATCATACTTTAGTAGTTAATGAAATACAATTTTTTTCAAGAAAATGTTCAAATAAATATTAATAGCATAATATCAGTTCTGTATGACTATTACAATAAAAATTAAATATTTGCAGCTATTTAAGATTGTTATGTCTCTCTTTAAACCTTAAAAAGTATTCTAATAATTTAAAACAGATACAAATATATTCTCCAAGAAACAAATGAAGATATTTTATGTATGCCATTTTGTTGAAAATGTTAAAATTGATTCAATAAAGCTTAAAATTTTCTAATTCCTCTCATTAAATAATTTCTGTTTAAATGAAAAGATTTTGAAGAATACTAGCATTGTTAAAATAACGATTATATTATTAATTTTTGTAAATATGTCATGCGATAAAATATGCATACATAACTTCACAGGTAATTCCCGAACTGTGCTATAGGATAATGGGTTTGGAATACTTTCCTGTCATCCAGTGCCTTGTAATTTTGAACATGATGACGAAGTCACACCAGAGTTGATACCGTCCTCACCGTATTCCTACAACACCAGAGGAAGGAATTTGAACTGCACAAATTTACAAGGACACAACCTTTGCTGATCTTATGCGAAGATACTTTGCTTCTGCGGCTTACAGATAAAATATAGCTATTTTGCATATAAGCAAACTTCATAAAGTATATTAAAATATTTTAGCGCCCATATGTTTGAAAAAATATTTAATTTGACATCTCAATGATTGTAAAATATTTTTGAGTGATATGCATTTTTTGCATAGCTTAAGGGATAGCTTTACAAAAATTAGTTTGAATTATTGCTGCGTCTTAGTTTTTCAATAATATATATTAATATAGATGCGTATAATTGTTTTAAATAGAGAATTTGCAGATAGATTTACTTTATTTTAAAAAAAAAAATTCTTTTTTCTAAGAACAAAATAATTAGAATTTTGAAAAGAGTAAAATCATTAAAAAATATAATTTTCTTACTGCAGGCCAAATTCTAAGTCATCAAAACAAACATTTTTAAGAAAATTCATGAATAAATAGAAGGAAGCTGTTGTGAAATCTTCAGTTAAGTTGTGGCTCAGATTGAACCTAAAACATTTATTTCGAAGAGGATAATATTCGTATTAAATAATTCACTCATTACTTTGCAATTTGTAGCAGTGTGTTCCTCTTTAATAATACTCAAATCTTAATATAAATTTTAGAGCGTATACAGCAACACATAAAAATGTAAACATAAGAGTCATACGTTAAGAATTAAATTTAATTATTTTGAATTTTTTCAAATAATATTTTCCGGTTATTGTTTATTATTTTAATCATTTTGTATATTTACTAAGCTAAAAAATAAATCTGATTAGACTATGTAGGTGATTTTTCATTTATTTTTCGAAATATTCTTATGATTATCATAAATTGTACTTTACTGGATATGATGTTAACAATAGAAAATAAGATATTTCACGAGAAAGATAACGTCAATTTTAAAAATTATTTTTTACTAATGATTGGCTACTCATTGGTTTTTGCTCTATTCAGCTCTATCCAAAATATTTTTCTCTTTTTAACCTTAGTTATTTTCACTTATTTGTGTAAGTAGGTCAGCAGATCCAAATATAGTACAGTAAAAATAGATGAATTAATATACCAAATGAAATATTTCACGGTATACAATAGTTTCGTTGCATCTTCCAGTATGACACCTGTTATTTTGTCTAAGAAGTCCATTTATGTATTTTGTCTACCGTATGTAAATCATTGTAAGACTGAACGTCGAAAGTACGAACTTGATCTTGAAGGAAAATTCCCAAAATAGAGATTCGTATCTTTTATATGATTAGTTTTGTATTCACCTCTATATTTTACAATTATTTTTATTTTAAAGGTTCTAATAACAGCAAAATGATAACAGATGTAGAGTTGGCTTTTATGCCTGCTATGAACATATACCTTAGAAAATATTTGTTAACAAATTTCGTTTTAACCATGTACACTAACGGACGAAGTTGAGTTTCATAATCAGTGTTTTGATTGTTTTATTTATTTTAATTTTATGTATCACGTAAAGTAATAGTTATAGCTTATTTGTCAATCTCTTTTAAGCACTACAATTCTTCAGCGGCTTTGGATCCACGTGTCACTAGTCTTCCTTCATCATCTGTGCCGATTTTGTTCCTCCACCAATCATAGAATTTTGATCTCACTGCAGACTTGTTAATTGATCTATGAAACATGTGAGTGTTTTTCAGAAAAACCTGTACTATTCTCCCTAACTAGGAAAGCTTTAGACAAAAAAAAAAGAAAAAAAAATTTTGTGCTAAATTCTTCCCTTTCTACAACTTAGAACTTAATTTTTTTTATTATATCAATTAGTTTTTTATAATATGGCTAAAATTTTTAATCACCCCAGGCAGTCTAAGTTATATATTTTATAACACGTGACAACACTTCTGAAACTCGGCACGATTTTAGTGAACGTAAAATATGTTTGTTGTGTTGTTGTTACAAATGACACTTGGACAAGCCAAGCTCGCTATGCCTTGGCTATGAGAATTGAATTTCAGTGAATTGGGAGCGTCTTTCGTTTAATAAGACCACCATAAAGGTGAAATAACGACTTTTTGCTCTTCAACTCCTCCGATAGATGGCAGCACCAGAGGATCTACTTCCTCAATTTTGGCCATTGATCTGAAGGAGGAGTAAATTTCTCCAGACAATTGCACCCATGGTAACTGCTCAACGACCTACCACAGGACTTTCAATTGCACTGATTTAACGATCACGTATATCGCCATGTACTCGGTGAGTCTTTGGTGACATTGGGAATCGAACCCCACCTTTCCGGATGGAAGGCCGATACCCTAACCACTAGACTATCCCTGCCCGTAAAATATTGTTCTAAATTTAAAAATTAATACAAAATTTACTGAAAGCTTTAAAATGCAAATTTTAGAAATTGAAAACTTACGAGTAATAGTATTCCGCTTCACCAGTTTTCTTGCTAAATTAAATTATCAGATTTATTATTACAAATTAACAGCTGTTTTTAACTAAATAATTTTAGCGAAGATAGAATTGTATAATTTTTTCAAATATTAGATGCAATTAGGGATAATTTCTTAGACATGTAAGGTAATTAGGATAATAGGGCCTATTGTATTTATTATTTTAAATTTAATAAAACTGAACATCACAGCAAGGTAAACCAATGTACGAAGCTGGTATATTCAGAGTATGACGTCACTATTTTATGTACAAAAAATGACAGTTATCTTATTAAATACACTTATAAACAAACAATATTGAATAGTCTCTGATACATCTTATAGCAAAGTCATTTCCCAATATATGTATGATTCAGTAATTTTTCCTATCCATTTTTTCCTGTAATAAATATTAGTGAGAAACAAATTTCTAAAAACAACATTAGAGTTATCACTAAAAGTACTATCTTCATATTTATAATATTTAAATAATATGTATTTAAAAAAAGAAATTCTTATATTCAGTGAGCTGAAAATAAAATGAAATATAAAATCTTCCAAAGCTTCATCGTTTTAACATAAGCAACATATTGATTATAGTGATGATTTACATATATTATAATTTATGATATTACCAATAATACTTCAATATATATTATTAAATCTTCATATCAAATATGAATATATCATTTTTTCTCTGGTTTAAATGATTTCTCATTTCAATACTTAAACTCATTTTAGTTAACTTTACTATATAAACAAAATAAAAATCTGATCATTCAAAAAATTCAATTTTGACTAGTCTTATCTTATTTTAGCAATTTCAATATTATTTATTATTTAATAAAGTCTAAATTATATATATATATATATATATATATATATATATATATATATATATATATATATATATATATATATATATATATATATATATATATATATATATATATATATATATATATATATATATATATATATATATATATATATATATATATATATATATATATATGTATGTATGTATATATTATAATATCAAAAACTGTAAGAGTTGCACATAAAAATATATGAACGTTTGTATAATTTAATAAGCTTCATTATTTCTTTTTCAAAAGTGCTATAAAACAACAAATCGGCATAAATCTAGATATAATAAAGAAGATTGTGAATATATAACAAAATGTAGCGGCTGATAGAAAGTTAGATCGATTTCGTTTGAATTATCAAGCGGTTATCAAGATTTATACAAGGGATTTTGAAAGTTGCTTAGTTGGTAATACTCAAGAAATAAAGCACAGCATTTTCTGCGAACTATAGCAATCTTGAAAAATTTCTTACTTTTGACAGATTTGATTACCAAAAGGGATCAGGAAGGAACGAGACATTCAATGGATGAACAGAATTATAAAATTAGGCCAAGTTTTACAATTTTCATTGCAGGTGCTTAAAAGTATTATAATAATATATTATTTTTATAGATTTTTTCATAGTCATATTTGCAAACGTTTTTCATTTTCCTATTGATTCCAAAACTTATGGTTATGATAAAAACTTGCTAGCTCACAACTAAATTGGTTATTAATATGATCATTAATATGCTGAAGTGTAAATTAAGGTTGAACATTTTTAAGAGTCTTATTTCTCATTTCATTAAAAATATTAGTCATGATCTTAAGGGGAAAATCGCTCATAGTTATTGAATTTTCCTACAAACAAGTTGAATTTTTAAACAAGCTTAATATCTATAATTATATTGAATATAATTATTTAGCATACTTTAAATGTTTAATATGTCATGAGAGAGATTCATTAAGCTACTGTCACATGAGCATATATTACGTCGCCTGTCCCGCTAATACGTGTGTATTTCAATAAGAATAATTCTAATATTATTCATGTTTTATTCAATTGCTTCAGATACATATTTCCGCATCACTAAAACAGCTTTGTCTGAACATGCCTCAATATGGATAATTTTCATACAAAGCAGATTGGTGTACAGCAAATATCTACAAAATTTCAAATCACATTAAAATAACCCATTTTTTTAAGAACTGATTTATGTTTTACTATAGATTCTCAAAATTCTTTTACAAATAAGTGGCATGATGCATAGTGATATGAAGCATAATTTTAAGGAAGCCCTTGTACTTCAAAGTGTATTACATATTATTAGTTACATATATTCTATAATAATCACAGTATCATATAAAATGTGTTCATTCTATAATTACAAAGTTAAATTAATATTACTTAGTAGTGTAATTGAATTCTGATAATAAAAGATGATATATGACAAAAATTTTTGTGTTTAGTGAATCTTTTCTAAACTTACAGGATATTTAGCAGCAATTTTTAAAATAGTGATTAAAGTTTAAAAAAATTGTTTAGCTATAAGACGAAACTATAAACTATAAAATTATTATTCTTACCTGTTTATAGCACTGAACATATTTACATAGTATTAGATAATACTTATTATTCAATCTAATTATAAAATGCTTATTATTAATTACTTTTAAAACCATTAGAAACTTAAAATTAACCAAAAATAATAATTCACAGGTTATTAGTTAATAAAAAGTTTGGTTAACAAAAATTGTAGAGCAAAAAATAGTAAAAAGTACGAGTAAACTATTAAAATTAATTATTGAAGTTCTGGAATCATATTATTGGAGAAAAAGTTGTTTGTTATATTCTATGAAAATATATATATGCATGTAAAAGAAATGATCACACAATGCTACACATGGTCTTACAGAAAAATGAAAAAAAAAATTTATTGGATCATTTAAAGTTAGTAAAAAATAAGAATTAACAATAAGTTTATTTTACTAACTTAATATTAAATAAGCAAAATTATTTTACATAATTTTATATAACAATGCAATATAAATTTCCACATTAATGGCACATGTATCTTAATTGTAATAAATTTTTTCAATAAACTTAAATATTCATCCTATTTATTTTTAAATTACATTTCTTTTAATATTTCACTTATATAAAGGTATCTATGGAATTAAACCATTTTCAGACTTGGTATTTTTATAATTAGTGGTATTCTAAAGTAATTTTATTTTAAAAATGTTTTTTTTTTCCTTTTTCAAAACAAAATAAAATTTACAGTTCTTATTTAATAAAACATTTAGTACTAAGCAAATTGAAATTCAAAATATATAGGTAATTGTCTTTGTTTAAATTCACTTCCATTTCATTAACGAATTAATAATCGACTTTTAAAATTACACAAATATTTTCATAAAGTGTGTTATTTAACAGCTGATTAATCAACTGTTAAATTAATTCAGTAATTATCAAAATAATCTTGAGAAAGCTGTGTATGTAGATAAGTATTTAAACTGTCTGTAATCAATCTCAAATTATCTCAATATTAAACTGAAATGCTCATTTCTGTGTAAACTGGATTATCATAATAAATTGCTTAAAAACATATAGCTATCACACTGTAATATGTGTGATATCTATATGCCAATACAGTTTATTATGATATACATAGTTAATTAAATAACAGATAAAATAACTTTTACAATTGTAGCTTAAAAGAATTTCTAAAATATTTGTATTTGTGTTTACAGTCAAGGCACAAACAAAGTATTTTATTCTGGTAGAATGAACTTTCGAGCAACTCAACCATATCCAACAATGCAGAATAATTATTTTAAGAAAGAATTCGAGTTTTCCTTTCACATACCACTCTTTCATTTTTCACAATCATGAACACGAGTTTCCGATTCATCTGTCTTTATAAAATAGTGGAAGTAAAGCCGATACGGAAGTATATCTTTATTTGTCTTTCATCACGGATTTCACCAATCAAAAACTGCTGCAGGGTTGGACGTTGTAACAATAACAAAAACAAATCTCATTCAAGTAAAATAACTAAAAAGTTTGTTGCTTGAATTTCAAATATCTTCCCGCAGTTGCTCCATTTGAAGAGCCACAAGTGTGTACTTCATATTTGTTGCTTTATTTGTGATTTTCATAACATTCAACGTTTTTAAATTTTTCTCAGAAATAAATTAAAGTAATACTTTATTATAAAACATTTTTACTTGATTTTTCCTATTTGAATGGTTTATCTTCGAGGTGAATAGATGAATAAGTATAAAAATTTCTTTCAATCTCTTTTCATTTTGTAAACTATAAAAAATTTTGCAAAATGAAAAAATATTTTAATAAAGCTTTATACTTTTCAGAATCAATGTTCTTATAAAAATAGTTTGATAACATTATTGAAAAACTCTTATAAATGCGACAAAGAGTTCATAAAAAGTTTAACATATATCGAAAAAAGATACAGTTGCAGAAATTACCGGAAATTGTATTATGGTTGTTTAACTAAATAATGTATTCTAAGCAATTTTAATAATAAAAAGTACTCCATTTTAATAAAAATTCCTGTTGATGAATGTAAAATAGCTCATTTTCAGCCTTTTTAGATAAAAAAAAATATGTTGTTGTTGCATGCCCCCATGGTCAGCAGCACTAGACCAGGTCCATGAGTGCGTACACCTTCAGAAAGTCCAGCACCATAAGTGTATACTTCATCAGATCTCTCCCGGAGAGACCAAGATATAGAAGAATATGTTTAGGTAAGGCCTGTTCATTTAAATACTTTGAGCAAATTTTGAATTTCATCGTACATTTGACGAATTTAAAGTTACTAAGATGGCCACTTCTGAAACAGGCAGTAACCAATAGCTCTTGTCTGTTAAGATCAGTACCCAGGGAAGCAACGTGACGCACGCAGCGGCACCAATGATGCTCAGGAGGGACAATCCAGGTGGTTTTATTTTTTCAGCTTTTATTTATTTTTTTCATTAAATTATTGTTGAATAGCAATAATTTAATGAAAAAATAAATGATTGCTGAAAATAAAACCTAATAAAAAATGTGCTTTCTGTAACTGTTATGAATTACATCATCATCCAAATATATAGAAATGATTAATTTACAAATTTTTCATATTATCTTTACGTCATTCATTAAAGAGATAGTATTACAATAATATTAAAATATAAGCATATTTCAACAAATTTTTAATTTGAAATCTTTTGAAATATCTTATTTTAAAAAAGATAACTTAAAACGCAAATCTATCTATCAATTATGAATATAGAATTTTAAAGTTTATTGTGCTATTTTTTGTCAGAGATTAGAATTTATAAATTATCATTACACAAAATAATCATGAAACTTTTCACTTTTAATACAGTGAAAAATTTAGTTTTAGAAACATTTCTTCAAAAGGACAAATCATTGCAGAGATTCAATTTTGAAATTAAATTAATGTGTCTTTACAAAAATTTTTAAAAGCAGAACAATTTTTAATATAAAATTGAAAGTGTAGATTGGCAAAGGAATGTTTGTGATTGTATGAACTTTGTTATCGTACTTTATATACTAAGTTTTAATGAATTAATAAAAGTTCTGAAAGATGTATTGATTACATTAATACGTATTGTCTTAACTTATATGACAGAAAAAGCAAAAAAATAAATAAATAAATAAATTATTTCATATATAAATTAATTAAAACTTTAGAGTGTTATAAATTTGAAGAAAATGAACTATATTTTCCAAAGTTATAGGATTGTATAACTATAAAAGAATATATCTGTATTACAAAATTATTGAATTATTACTTTTCCCCTAAAATATTGCTACAGATATAAATCAAATTTTGATTGTTAATAATTAATATTTTTATAATCTCTAGTCATTTTGAATTTTAAATTGTTTTTTACTAATGTATAGTTACGTGTAATGCATTGATATGCTTTTCAAATAAAATGTAACGGCTTAAAAATCCCATTTTATGCTTTTAAATAGTAAAAATTATTAAAAAAAATTAATTTGATATATATTTGGAAATGAATATATGTTTTTATGGGGGTTTTTTGGATTAAATATTTTAAATTTATTTTTATAGGAAACCTTACGAAAGTAACCTCATGTCATAAGCTTTAAGATAATAATTTATTATAAAAGATAAATTAATTTATATTCAATAATTTTATTTAGATTAAAAAAAATTCTGCAGAATTATGTACACAAAATCTTATAAATGAATGTCATATAAAATTTAAAAAAACAGTGATTTATTGTGCACAGTATATAATATAAATTAATGAATTTTGTAAACTAGTTTCAACAATTTCCCGAATTGGAAATCTTTCACAATATACAGGACATCCAAAATAATTGCTAAATACTTAATGACAAAATAAATCACAATCTTTGCTGTGTAGATAATTGCAAACTATGATTTATTGCATGTAGAAAGATACATTAATCTTTCTTTTTTCCTAAAATGTGGGTCTATAAAAATGTAATTAGATTTTTAATTTTCAATCAAAATCTAACACACTTGACTACTAAGTCAAGGTGAAGTAATAAATTCGATTTCTTGAGTCAAAATCACGAAGTCGTTATCGTATCTAAAAAAGCCACTTTTTTCTTAGCGTAATGTCTTGGAGAAAGGGGTGAAGTGGGTGAAGGCTTTAAGCTTCAGCAGAATTTAACAAGGGCCCTAACCAGAAAATCCTTCATGTAATCCTCACTTTCGGAGAGCTGACTTCTTCCTCTTCACTTCTCTTCATCCATTTTTAACTTTTCTTTCCTTTTCTTTACTAAAAATGGAGGGTGGGGGAAAGAAAAGTAATTCCCTTTATACCATCTATTGAAAAGTTGTGGTCGGATAGGTAAGATGAGACGCTTGGAGGTAAAAGGAATGTTAGGGTAACTTTGTGTCCACTCGAAGAAATGGCCAAAGGCTAAATAATCTTCGTATTTACTGATAAACGATTTTTCCTGCTGTAAGCAATCTTCCTTATCGAACACCTCGCAGAGGAACATGAGGTCGGTGGTAAAATTTCTCGAAAAATGCTTCCTCAGCAGAATTTTTTTCTATCAACAAATCCGAGTTTTTGGTGTTTTGTTCTCTGAGAATGTGGTTTTGTGTGAAAAGAGGAGTCACTTGGTTGAAAATAATTCTTACCTTACTAGATTTTGAAAAATTGTTGAACTATATTTGTCAAGGAATAAAAAATAACTGTTTATTTTCCGTTATTAAGGAATTGAGAAAATTGCAGAAATTCTCGGCTGTTCCTTCAAAAACTTAATTTAGAATAGTAATAGAATTATTTTATAGATAAGCAAGTATGTTTTTGAAGAGGAAAAAGTGCTAATATAAAAACAAAAATTTATATAAATGTAAAGAGTAAAGATTGTTTATACGCTTAGAAAATAACTAAAATATTAAGATATACATTTATTTTTTAACATCAACATAAAAAATATATTACTGTTTAATCATGAATTTTTTTGCAACATTTTAGAATTTGTCAGATTCACACTTATTTTTGATGAATGATGTTTTTTAATAATAAATCATGTAAAAACACAATAAATAATGTTACATTAAAAATCATTTGCAAGTTAAATCAAATTAACTTTGTTATTATTTTCTAATGCTTGTAATTAAATTCAAAAACTGGTGTGTGTTAGATGATATTAAATGTGATATTAAGAATGTATTCTTTCAAATGAAAAATTGTAAGTAAATATGACCCTTTTAGTTTTTAAAAGAATATCTATTGAATCATGACAAGCACAAACATAGAACAACTAAATTATTTATTAATAATATTTAATTAACCACACCAATTGGAAAATATTATTATTTATTGAAAGGTATCTTTTTTGCTTATAATTGTATCTGAGATGAATAGCATTTTGCTTGTAATTGAGAAAGATTCACTTGTATTTTTGATCAAATGATCTTTAAAATGATAATTTTTACAAATATTTAAAAAATATTCGAGACTATAAAGATTTAATATTATTTACACAAAAGTAGGAAAGGCATTGCATTTTTATATTAATTTCCAATTTTGTTGTTTTTACGAAGCCTTATTTTTCTTTGAAAATTGTAGTATATTGCGTTTTTCTTTTGAAGTTGTTATTTTTTTTTGGACAAACAAGTCGTCTGAAATAGCACATAAAGATAATCGCTGAGAAAGATTGCTGAAAATAGCACATAAAGCACAGTGAACTGAAATATATTTGATACATAGAAAGAAACAAAGATATGTGTGGGAGGCTCTTCATTAAAAAGATAATCCACTTGTAGATCACTCATAAAAAAAAGTTATAAAAAATCCTCCCTATTTGTTTTTATCAATAACATAATTGTCTGGATTCTTTACTTTTTTACTTGTTTAGAGAAATACTCTTTGTAGAGGGATTGGTTTACATTGAAAAAGACAGATGTTTTTGAAAGAATTAATTTTTAATACGAAGCAAGTAAATCTATATGAAACACAGAAAAATTACCTCATTTTTACTAATTATTTATTATCCTAGGAGTTTTTATTAAATTTCAGTGACAAAATGCTTTTTTTATCCAACAATCTCATTTGGCAATCAATTAGTAGGAATACCTTAAAATGTCAATAGATATTTCTGAAAATAAAATTCAGATTTCGGAAAAATTAGATTGAATTTTTATACATATGCTGGGCTAAAGTTTATGAATGGGTTCATTGATTATTTAGCCTATAGTAAATACTCATAAACTGGATAAAAACAACGTGTATTTACACTGACCATTGCTTATGTGGTATGCGAAACGAACAGTTTATAAAAAATACATGGCTTATACGAATATCAGTCATTTTGAGTATCAAATTATTGTTACAGAAGTTTCAAAACTATATTTAAATATGAGTCGTAATAAGCAAATCATCAACTGTACAAAGAAGGAATTACATATTGTAAAGAAATTCTTTTGGAATTGTTGTTTTAATTCAATGTATGAATTTAACTTTACGTCTTTCCATTTTCATCCATTCAAGATAGATTTTAATTTTTAGTTTTAGTATAGAAAAATATTTATGATTATTTATGTATAAATTATAATTGAAAAGTTTAAATTTTAACTTATTTAACAACATGTATTATAATATTGAAAATTAAAGATTGATTTTTATTGATATGCTTTTCTAAACCGTAAATAATTATAGTTACGGTTTAGCAATAATTATAATTATATATTTTTTACTTTCGACTTCACTGTATAAAGAAAATTTAGCTTTTGAATACAGATGATAATATTCCTTCGGAGAAGACATTTAATCTTATCATTAGCAAATCGATTTCGAATAGAAAGTCTACAGAAAATTTTTAATCATATTGACTATGATAATTTCAGGCTAAAAAAAAACATAAGTATGCTAATTATTCTGTTCAAAATATTAGTGAAAGAAGCGGATTTAAGAGTTTTATAAATATTAAATCCGAAAGAAGAATATGTAATTTGCATCTCGGCATTTCTAAGAGATGAAAAATAAACCAAAGGAAATTTAATGTATATTTTATAAATCAATTTAGAAAATTTCAATGGTACTTAAGCAGCATGTTAATTACTACTTCAATGTTCCTACTAAGTTAAAAAAAAATCATGCCATTCAGAAGTGTGAAAGAAAGCGTGTGTATACAAGACTCAAAACTTGACAGAAAGAATATCGTAATATAAGAAGCATTTATTTTTAAGATTTTTAAACTCAAAATTTTTAATAACTTATTTTAATTTAAGTGGGATTAAAATTTGAAATACAAAAATGCGTGTTATGTGTTATATAAAACAAAAGATGATTTAAACTAAATTTATCAAATTTATTTTTAATAAAATTGAAGAATTAATTATTCTAATAACATTACCTGAATAGAATTGGAGGGAGAAATATTATTTGTTGGAATTTACATGAGTGTTAATAAAACATGGTTATCTTTGGAAAGAGAGGGAGAAAGAGATAAAAATTTATATTTGATATCAATTTAGGATTATATTGATTTAGTGACACTCGTGAAAGTTGAGAAATGTATTTTCAGGTAATGTTAAGTACAAAAATAATTGCTTTTCTCCAGAAATTGTTTGGAAAATGGTAAATAGATAAAACGAAACAAATTTAATTTGATATAAATGAAAATTTCTTACATATCATTGGATGCTTCAACTTCTTTTACTAAAATTTATTTTCTCCTTAAGTGGAGGCAAATAAAGAAATTTTATAGTCTTTCACTTTGTTCCATTCAAATAAAATATGGCTTACAATGGCAATAGTACTTAACAAACAGAAGAATTATCTGAAGCTTACAAATTGTTAAGTTTCCTTTAAAAAATAGAAAGTTCATTGTATAAATCTAAAAAAGGATGGATAAATTTAGGAAATGACTGAAACAATCATATTTTTGTATATTTAAATAAATAGACAACATAAAAGAAAATATTCCAGCTTCCTCGGGAAGATTATATAGAACAAAAATGGACATACATTACAATTCAGAAGATACTAAATAATTCGTAGAAAATCAGCATATATATTTTCTTTTATTTCAAATAAATAGAATTTTAAAATGTATGGTTTCTTAAAAGGATAAATTTTAGAAATTTAAAGGAGTATCAGAAGTTGAAAGCTTAATAATTAGTTATTTAACCAGTGAACGGATTCATAAAACTTTATCTATATTATCACGAAAAAATAAATATATAAGCAAAATGTTGCAAGATCCAGAAATAAAAATAAGCTTCGAAGATGAAATTTATTGAATTTAAGTTAGTATAAATGTGGAAAAAGATATTTGTTACAAAAATACTATATTCAAAAGTAAACATACTTAGATTCATAAAAATATGGAAGTGTTCATAATAATAGGAATAATATAAATCATAGTATGCGATATGACATTGTATATCTTATTGCAATTAGAGTCACATAATCTTCATAACTTCGATTGATTAATTAAATACTAATGTTTCACTATATATACAAAATAGAGAACCAGGAATAACAGTAACATATATAACGCTATTTGAAAAAATAACATGAGCAGTAAATTTTAAATTTATAATGAAAATAGTATTGAGATTAAAAATATTTTTTATTTTAATATTTATAACACATTTCATATTGAGAATTATGGGGAAATCACTATCTTAGATTTAGAAAATTATAGTTTAAATTTTTTTAAATTTTGTATCTTAAATTTGATTTTTCAGTTCTTAATCTAGTTAAACTAGAGGTAAAATTTAATAAACATGTTACTTTAGAAATGAAGATAACGCAACTTGTAAAAATGAAATTAAATATCTTTCTATTTTAATGAATATATTTGCGCTTACATGATATATTTTGTATATATGTGAGAAAATGTAAAATTCTAAAATTTCAATATCATGACATTAAATACAAATACGATAAAATCATGTAAAAAAAAAATAAGAGTGGTTAAATCTAAATGAAGTATTTCCTAGCAGAGAAAGTAAAAGCAGCTACAAGCAAGATTGTTAATTAGAAGACAATGTAATTTTTAAAATGATATAGTTCAATGTATTTAGCATGTATATATATTAATTTGTAAAATATAGGTATACACATTTTGTGAGAATGCATTGATAATGATAACACAGATTAACAGAATGTGAAAGCTTTTATTTTTGAAAAAACATTTCATTTTTGAAAAGTTAATCACAATATAAGATTTATCAAATCATATTTCATGAATATCCCAGCATTTAAATTTAGAAATCCTAATGTCTTAGACCAAGTATTTATGAATTTATTACAAACTTATTTGCTTAATAATAACAAACTTAACATTAAAATATAAGCCAAATTTTTCTATGTTGTCTCAAAAATATAAAATACACATTTCATTTAAACACATTAGTAGAAATATTAAGGAAGTTAAAGAAACTTAAAGCTGAAAATTAATTTTACATTATAATTTTAATATATTTTAGTATATTACTTTTTTTTATTTCGTTTACATTATGTGTTTGTGTTTATATAATCGTAGTATAAACGAACTTTTGACATTACATACATTAAATAAAATATTAACTTATTCAACATATTTTACGTTCTTACTTTATCAATCAACTTATTATTTTTAATTTTTATATCACAAGTTGATATTTATAAATTAATTTGCGGGATTTACATATGAATAAATACAGTCAAATGAAGTATTCATTTTGTATTTAAATTTTAAAGTAACTTTTTATTTCTTTCACTTCAAATTATTACATGTAAGTTTGTGTCTGAAAAAATTTGCATATATATATATATATATATATATATATATATATATATATAATTATATATACGAATATATATATATATATATATATATATATATATATATATATATATATATATATATATATATATATATATATATATATATATATATATATATATATATATATATATATATATATATATATATATATATATATATATATATATATATATATATATATATATATATATATATATATATATATATATATATATTATATATATATATATATATATATATATATATATATATATATATATATATATATATATATATATATATATATATATATATATATATATATATATATATATATATATATATATATATATATATATATATATATATATATATATATATATATATATATATATATATATATATATATATATATATATATATATATATATATATATATATATATATATATATATATATATATATATATATATATATATATATATATATATATATATATATATATATATATATATATATATATATATATATATATATATATATATATATATATATATATATATATATATATATATATATATATTATAGTGATATCATTTCCACAGAGAGTTCATCTATACAATATTATGTAATATATTTTATATATCATTTCTATGCACTACCTTCTATTTTAAATTAATTCCATAAATGTGGATACACATATGTCAGATAAATAGCTGTTATCATATTAGCATTAATGGCTTTGACTTATAGTCTAAAACAATTTATTGGTGATGTAACTTAAATTCATGTTCATTGCATGCTAGTTTCCAACTATCATCATTGCCCTAACCGTTACTAATCGTTCTTCTGATCATTTAATCCACATCATTAGTGCAAAGTTAGTGAAAAGCTTCTATCTCCAACTAGATGAATGACATTTCTCTTCTTCCAATAATAGGTAATAGTTTAGATTGGATTGAATGTTCCAACTTGCTGTCATTAAGCTTCTGACTAATGATATCCTCTCAAATGTTAACTTGATAAGGATACATTTTCCAAATATCTATTAAAATCTGAAACTTTACGAACAGGGTTTTGAGATTTATATTAAATTTCCTTAATATATCGTTAACAGTAGGGAATCTTCGGTGCTATTATATTTTATGTGCATAAAATTTTGTTAATGCGTTAATGATATATATATATATATATATATATAATAAAACGCGCGGTGATTAAGTTTAGATTTATGGTCACGTGGCATCTAACTATAAAAAATTCAATGTAAATAAAATATTTTCATGATGGAGCACACACATATGTCGTATAATTTTTATCTAAGTATCATTTTAAGAGAAGCTACTAAGATAATTTATAAGATAATGTATGTAGAGTTAATGTAAGTGAGGAAACATGGTCAATTTTAGTTAAAATTATGATTTGAAAAAATTAAATATATATAAGACATTGTATATAATAATTTATACAATGTAAATGACAAAGTTGCATTCAAATATTTGAGTATTCGGGGAATATTAGCTCTCCTTAAATGCATGATTTCGCAATAAAAATTATTTCAAACATAATGGGCACAGTTACTTTTAATTTTCTATAAGTCATTCGCTTTACATGCGTTCTCATAAATCTATAGCCTTGAACAGTCATTTTAAAGTTTTAGATAGAAAATGCTTAATTATATTTGCCATATAGATATTTTTCAAATTCAAGTAATCTTTACAATATGTGTTAACTTTTGTTTTCTCTTTTATTTTATAATTAATATTATTTAGAACTTAACTGATATATATTGCTAAATTCATACCTAAAATAATGTAAAAGATTTTAATTTATTTTCAGATATAACTGCTTTAGCATTCTTCATTACAAAATAAATTGTATTTATCATAATTTAAATATTTAATGTATTAAAAACCCAGCTGGGAGTCGTATGGTTAGAGCTTTTACTTTTGGTTTAAAATCTCGATGGGTTTAAATCCCACCTAAAGTTTGACTATTTTAATGGTTCAAAATCCTGCTTAAGCAGTAGGAGTAGGACACAGTATACTTAGCGTTCAAAAATTGACCATTTTGAGAATGAAATAAATCTAACACGTAAAACAATGAAAAATTAAAACAGTTAATTATTATTAAACAATTATTTGAATTTCCTAATGATAATTGTAAAATATAATAAAAACTTTAAATATTATCTTCTTATTCACAATGTGATTGAAAATTGATAAATTTATATATATTTAAAATAAGCTAATCCAAGTAGTTTTTTTTTATTTTATTTTATTTTAATGACTCCAGGTAAAGTTTTTAAATGTTCTGTTAAAGAGAAGTGTTAAAAAAAGCTTGCATTATTAGGGCTGATATTTCCAAAATGTATTGCCAACAACATTATTATTACTAAAAATCTTATTATTTTTGCAAAAAAATACATTTTAAATCTGTGACTCTTATTAATTACAATAACATTTTGTTATTAATTTGTTAAACATTAGATTGCTCAGTTCATGTGGGACAAATTGCACCTGAAATCTAAGCCTCGTATAATTAAATTTCCTTAACATTTATCTTCAATGAATGAATAAAGAAGCAAAATGATTACAGAACAACTGGATTTGTTTCGGGAATAAAAAAATGAACTCTAGGAAAATAAAGTTTTCGAGATAATATTTGTTGTTCAATGTCATTCAGTAAATTATCTAAAGCATTTAAACTAATGATGATATATGTAAGTTGTATACGTATAAATATCTGGGTAGAATATTAATAATATTTGTGGTATATTTTTTATTTAATAAAATAGTTGCTTATTTTTTTCACTATAAAATTTAATTTAATAATTGATGGCTTAGGATAAATTCTAATAATTTCCCATATCACAGGCAAAATAATTTACATTATAGTAAAACAATAAAAGAGTTTCAATAAAAAACAAAATAATAGTACTAAAACAGAGTAAAATTTAAAATTTTGGATATAAAAAAATCATAAAATTTTATAGAACATCTAAGTTGTGATAGAAATTTGTATTCAAAAAATACTAACTTTTTCTCTTAATAAAATATTAATTTGGAAAATATATAAGTTGAATAATATGAATTCTCTCTTTTTTAATTAAAGAGAATATGACCAAAATGACTTAGACTTAAAACAAGGACTTTCAATTTTTGTAGATAATTACTTTACTTATAAAGTTTGACCTATTTGTTAGTTAAATAAATACGAAAAGGAAGTTAAAATTTATGTGAAAAATATTTAAATAAAAATTTTTATGTTTTCTAAATTATAGCCTAATTGGCATATCAATCATATTTACTTAATAATCCTGAGTTCACAGTTTAATTTGATGAAAAAATGTAAATTAATGAGAACTAAAATGATGGAATATGAATTATTTACAACTAAAGTTCTTCCTGTTTATAACTATAAAAATATGCACTGTTATTCTATTAATTGTTTTCATCACATAATATAAAATTATAATGAGTTACTTAAAGTTATAAATGATAGAAAAGATATCATTATATCATTTGTATTTATGATTTAATTAGCACTTTTTATGGTAAGATGTATGATATTTATATTAATGAGAATTAATATGTTTCTGTATATCAATATATTTCTTGACATACCATTTGAATTCTATAAATTTTAAAACTATTGATATTTAAATATCATCCTTTCGAAATTACTCATTAATATCTAAATTTTCTGTCATTATTTAAAACAGCTCAAAATTAAATATTCCTTTAAAATATTTCGACATTTCTGTGATTGCTAATGTTTGATGCTATTTTTGACCAAAAATTTTCGATATTTTGTATTTAAACATTGTTATTATACTTTCCAAAATCAAAAATAATACAAAACATATGCATTTCTAATGGAGAGAACCCATTATTAATAATTTATATAAACAAGATTAACTTAATATTCAATTCAAATTAACGGTTAAAATCTTTTTTGAAAATGGATGTTGTGTGAATGAATTTATGTAAATAAAATATTTAAAAAGCAGCTTAAATAACAGCTTTTCTTTTTCAAGCTTAATTCTAATTTATTTCTATGTTTAAACATAAATGTGTGTGTAGTTTGATATTTTTGATGAATTTAATTTGAACGAATATAATTTCTGATTCAAATAATTGAACTATTCTTTAAAAATAAAATTGATATTTTGTTTGTTTGAAATGTAATTTATAAATCTATTTTAAATCTCATTAAAATATTCATGCTATAATTAATCCTGCATTATTAAAAATAATGAAGGAATTCCAAAAATTATTTCTCCTGTTGACGTACTATAATTTATATTTTTCATCAATATCAGAAAAAAATTTCGAAGAAACAACTACCTGATATTCTAATTAATACACGTAATATAATTTATTTATTAAGTTTTAATTTGAATATCAATCAGTTCAAGTGTTTTGAGACATAAAGAAAATACTGTTACTGAAATTAATAAATAGCAAGATTAGAGTTTTATATATATATATATATTAATACTTGTCATGAAACACATTTCTCAATGATACAGTTATCATTAGTTGCATTATCTTTTTTAGATATGACACTTTTGTTTGCTGGTCAGAAAAATATAAACAATGCTCATAATTTATGTTAATTAGAACTTCATTTATAATATAAATAGCAATAATATATTTGAATAAAAATAAGGATATTTTCCAATCAACACATCGAATCTATGAAGAGTTGAGTCACAATAATATTTAATAATTTTTTTAGCAGCCACATTAGATGACATAGTCAATAAAAGTGCGGAAAAAAGGTACAAAATGATGGCGTTATAAAGTGCTTTATCTTGTATGCATGTCGTGCAAAACACAATTATCAACTTAAAAACTAATTTTCCAATTTTAGCAACAATGAATCGACAGTATTTGTTACCCAAAAATCTGTTATGTATAGCGTTATTAAAAAATGCGCGAAATAATATTTTGCCTTTTAATGAATGAAAATTATGTCCCAAAACATAAATGCTTTTACGGATAGCTAATTTCTCAAAACTTAAACTAAATCTAACAAGCCTTTTGAAAAAAAAACTAATTCATTAAATTGAATTTCGGGAAAATTAAAAAAACACTTAATTACATTATTGCATGAAATTATTCATTATAATAACTTTCCAAAATTAATTTCCCCGTTAAAAAATATCTGTTGTAAATTTAACTTACAATTTTACCTATAATTTACCTTCTTTATATTTCACTAAGCAAATATTATGTTCATCAGAGTAAAATTATTAATAATAAGAGATTAATTAAATTTAAAATAACTTTTTTTTCTTTTTTGTGCATCATTGAAAAAAATTATATTTTTAATTGTATAAAATTTTAATATCTAATATGAAAACATTTTAAAACTGTGTTAAGGTATTTTGTTCCTAATTTTTAATTATTTAATTATTATCAATGTGCTTACTTTGTTCTCACATAAATGTTTTTTTTAAATTCAAAATTATATTTTTATTAATAAATGAACATGTCACTTTATTACAAAATGTATAACTTAAATCATTCAAATGTCAAATCCATGTAGAATACGGAATTTTCACATTGATATTTTAAGATTTAATGAAGAAATTGGAAAACGCTTCATATCTCCTTAGAAACCTTTACAAAACTTATCAAATCAACAAGGAACTGATTTCAACTACAAATGATGCTACTCATACTTATTGAATATTTTGGAATTTGCACAAACATGCAAATGTTTATATTTACATGATGTAACAGTTAAATCAACAAATGCTTTTGCAAAAGTGCTTTTTCTTATATGAATAATAAAAATAATATACCATTCAAGTTTAATTTATGAGCACCTGAATCTTCTAATTCTACAATTCTAAAACTATATATTCCCGGAGTAACTAAGCAATTTGTAAAAAATGCCATAAATTCAAAATAAGTATTAAGGAAATACTGATTATTTGATAATTATTTAGAATTAAATGTTTTAA
The DNA here is from genome assembly GCA_030067965.1 of Latrodectus elegans. Taxonomy (NCBI): domain Eukaryota; kingdom Metazoa; phylum Arthropoda; class Arachnida; order Araneae; family Theridiidae; genus Latrodectus; species Latrodectus elegans. The sequence goes on along the minus strand of CM057810.1, from coordinate 54,113,619 downwards.
AATAATGTTTTTATTTGTATTATTTTACCGATTCAAACTTTAAAGTTATTTATTAGAAATAAAATTAAAATGTTAATTTTGTTTTCAAACGTCTACGCTGCAGATCTATTCACCATTCTTGTTTGGTTCAGATCAAAATTTAATTTTAATATTTTGTAGAGTACTAGATAAAGTGGTATAATGCTAAACAATGCTTTTTAATTTTTTTTATCACTTTTTATAAATAGGGACGATTTTCACCAAAACTCAAACTTTCACCATCTTTACAAATATTTTTTTTATTTTTTTATTTCCAACAAATTTAATTTTTATAATACTGCTATACAAAGTTTCACTGATTTATTCAGCGCAATTTTTAAGTCAAAATAAAATGATGATATAAATATTTCAAAAAAGGTAAAATCTATTTTCTCACAATATGTGAGGCATAGATAATGGCCTAGAGAGTGATTAATTGGCTCATTAAAAGGAGCGCGATTTTGTAAATTATGTGATTATAATATTTGGAAAAAACTGAAAAAAAAAACAAATTTAAAGAGAGTTTATTGCTTGATAGTTTTCTACAATTATAAATAATGACATTTGTCATATCATTTTCTCATTTGAAGTTACTATTAAATTGCTATTATTTTCTTATAGACATTTAATGAAAAAATAATTAACTGATTTCAATGTCACTAATTAACTGATTTCAACGTCACCTACAGTAGTAGAAAGGACAGCGTTTCTATTGCTATTTGCAATTAATGGATCCTCTATCCTGCATTTATCAAGAAAGCAAATATTTAAACCCCCTAATGTCAAAATTTCTGACTTAGATAATCGCACCTATTAAAATATTTGCTTAAGAGAAAGGTTATCCTAGACTTAAATATTTCTCTAAAATATTCAATAATGTGAAACACATTTATTAATGAATTATCTGACTAAAAGTTTATTTTCAAAACATATTACAAGGAAAACACATTAAGGAGAATTGTTTTAACAATATCATTAAACGAAACCTTTAGGTATGCTTACTTAATATGCTTAAAATAACTAACAGTTATGCCTATTTTTGAAAATCATTTTCTTTAAAATATTTAGAAAACCTTTTTTGTCTCAATACTTTGACAAAGACTATCACATATTCAAATTTTTATAGACTGGTGTTATTTATTTGTTCTATTACACAGCAATTATACTAAAAAAAATATTGTAATTTTAGGGAAATAATCTTTTTAGATTTTAGTGGATTAAGTTTTAAATAATGGAATAATTATCATTAAATAATGGATTTTCTATAATTTAATAATAATAATATAAAATATTCAGATATATCTTACAAATAATTCCATAATTCTATTTTATTTAATAATTTCACTGCAAAGTTAAATAGGAAATAATTAATTACAAAAAAATTATAATTTTTTTAAACTTTTTACTGTCCCTTAGTTATGTTGAATTCTGCATTTATTCAAGGTTATGGAAGGAAATATCACTGCAATTTTTTGTCAAAAATAAATTTGATTTCGCATTATAATTAAAATATGGTATTTTGATTTATTACCTTACAATGCTATAAACCATCATGGCATGTGTAATAATTTTGTCATTTTTATGTGTTTATAACAAAAGGTAACAAAAGGTATCCCATACAACCCATGACCCAACTGAAAAATGTAAGGTTCTGCATGGGAAACTGATAATATTAATATTAATGCCAATTTCCTGACTGGTAATATTAGTGGAAATTAACTTAGGACTGCTCTATCAATATTTGCTAAATTTTTATCTAGTCAATGCATCAAATTCACTATATGTTTCAAAAGAGGAATTTTAATAAAAATAATTTTTAATGCAATGTAGCTGTTTTATATAGCAAATTGCATTGTAATAATTTAATTCAGTGAAATTTTTGCAGTCAAATAAATCTCCAAGTTTCGCTACTTTTTTGATTGATGTATTTTGGTTTTGTAAGTAAGTTAATAATTTCCTAAATTATTTGTAAATATATTAATTGTTCCTGAATAATTTAAATATTTTACCGTTTCTCTTTCTTCCGTTTTCTTGCATTATTTTTAATGGCATATTTACTTTAAAGTTGTGAAATTTCTGTGAAAAGTTATAGGCATTATTTTTCACATTGCATTATTAATGCTTGTTTAGTATTTAATGTTGAATTTCACTTAGCAATACGAATGTGTATTTTGCCAATAAAAAATATTCTTCGCACCGACACGTTCTATTTGAGATTTGCTTTTCCCTAGAATTTAAAAATTTCTTCTTCTTTTCAGTAAAGTCGAAGAAAAATAATACTAACTTCAGATGTTTGATGATGGGTTTTAGTACCAGAAGTTAATGAAGGTATTGTTTGTTTCATTTTAGTATTGATTTAGGCACTCTGCAGAAAATGTGAAAATTTCTGAATTTAACAAAGCAATGTATTTGCTACTTTATAAAAAAAGATATTTAAAAATTTACTGTTCATAAAATAGCTAATTTATTCCTTAATTATTGTCACTATTGTTGCTACCAGTCAACAATAGTTTGATAATTGTAGTTTTATCAATTGCAGTCTTACCTTTTAAATAAAAAAAATTAAAAGATCTGATTCAGTTAGTAATTTCAATTTAGAAGTTTATATCATTAATATATTATATTAAGTTGGGAAAATTTTAAAGATTTCAATTATCTTATCTTTTCACTACACATGTTAAATTCCATTATTCCTATTTATAAATATACATAGAAGAAATTAGTTTTTCATTCAGCAAAAGATGGTATAAAAATTATTAATTTACAAGTGTAAAGTTTAAACTTTGATAAAATTTAATAAGTACCAAATTTTGCTCATTTTTTAACATATTTATGATGACTGTAATATATATGACTATATATGTCTTACAATTCAAAATTTGCTATTATAAAACAAATAAAATAAAAAAATACTTCTCTTTACTCTGACCACATTTCTCGTATATACTTAAAACAAACTTTAACTTTTATCGAATTTTATTTATTTATTTTAGATTTTAACTCTCAACTTACCTCAACAAGTTTGAAATTAATAGTAATCCCTAATGATTTATAACCCATAAGTTTTTTTGTCCACTCTATCTTACATATATAGCATGATTTGGATATTTTTATAGTGGCTTTGCTATTTAGAGTATTTTTATTACTAGTTGAGCAGTGATGTAGAATTTTTTAGATATTTTACTTGCAATCACTAATAATTAAGTTAAAAATATTTTGAATGAACTTTAAAGGGATTTATATTTTTATTTTTATAATTTTAATAGTATAAGTTGAAATGATTTATGTTAAGTATCTTTGCTCTTTTTGGATTCATGATCATTTTTAAAGGGAAAATTTATAATTTAATTATTTTGCATTTGTACTGGAATTGCAGCTCTGAAAACCTTCATAAATAAACAGTGCAATTTCAAAATTTTCTTTCTGTTCCTTACATTCTAGATCTATTTGAAATGTAAATGATGGTAATTTTGTAAATTTGGTATATATAATAGATATAATATATATATAGAGAGAGAGAGTTGCACGTTCGCTTGATTATTTATTTCTTTATTTTGCCTTATAATAATTTTTTCTTAAAGTTGTATAAACTATTTATCGTCACAAATATTCCTATGTATAAAAATTCCTTTTAAGAAGCTAAGGCATTTTCATCATATTTATAAAATTGGTAAATTATGCATTAATATTGCATTTAAAATGCCATGGTACTTGCTCTGGTGCTCGCGAATCAATATTTTAAAATAGTTAAAATAGGCAAGTATGTAATCATTTCAAAAGTTAATTCTAGATAATGAAATTGATTTAATTGTCATTTGCTATGATTAAATTGCAGACATTTTTTGAAAATATTTTAAAATTTGTCTTCGTATGAGTTGATAAGTATCACAGAAGCTAATTTAACCATTTATATCAAATGATAGTTATCAAAGGACAATCTGAAAGTATTGTTGGCATGTTTTTTCCTTTATTGATTGATATATTTTCAGATTTTTAAATATTGTATCTTTTAGATAAAAGCTAATTTTTTGACGTTCCATTCTGGCATGAAATTTTATGTTACTTACGACCTTGTGAACTTAACAAAATCATAATTTTTTCATTTTATATAATAGGTATAATCCAGAGTCACTTGCCTCAAGTATAGAAAATGGAAATGCCAATGTATAAGTAATTCTTTTTCACGTAATAGAAAGAATGAATTAACAGAAATATTATTTAGAAGAATATTGTATATCATAAATTTCTTATAAATTTTCACTACACTCCACCTACCTTCAGATTATTAAATCTTCAAATTAACATTTGTTTTTCGAGATAAGGTATGAAAATATATTTTCATCATAAAAATGTAAATTTATTTAGATGATTTAGAACTACTGAGTTTGTTTAAAATAAATAAATGTTAAAATATTTTAAAATGTTCCTTGTTATTTTTCATTTCACCCTCCTACATACTATTATTTTTTATAATTTGTGCATGATATAATTGAGCATTTTAATCAATTTTTCTGAAATTAATCAATTTTAATCAATTTTTCTTTTTGTGAAATTTTTCTGTCTATTTCAAAGCTATTGAAATGTACTTTTTTCATAGGAATCTGAATATATAATTGATTATATTTTTAATCACTGCTTTGTGTTCATCGACAAATAAAAACGACTTTATTCGACAAAATGATAAACATTGCCCCAAAAGAATTTAATTTGAAACATTTTATAGAAAATATATGCATTATTTTATTACTTAGATAAAATATCTTAAGTCAATTAAATAAAATAATAAATTTTTCAGAAGTTCTTTTTATATTTAAAAATATAGGGTAATTAATCTTAAACATTTTTTTCTTAGTTAAATAAATGTTAACAATTTGAAAAATTAAAGTAAACTGATGCTGATAATTTAAAATAGATACTAAATATATCATGTTTCTCTTAAGAAAACATTTAAAATTATTAATAAACTAACTGATACATTTGATAAAACGTGTGGATACTCAATTATTTTTTTTTATAATACACTAATGGCCATTAAAATTGCTACACCAGAAAGAAATGCAGTTAACAAAATGATATTTATTGGACAAATATATTATACTAAAAATAACAAGTGAATTAATTTTTAAAAAAATTTGGCTGGATAGACCCTGAGAAATCAGTACCCAAAACTACCACCTCTGGCAGTAATAACAGCAGTTATACGCCTGGGCATTGAGTCAAACAGAGATTGGATTGCATGTACAGGTACAGATGCCCATGAAGCTTCAACACGATGCCACAGTTCATCAACCGTAGTGACTGGCGTTTGGTGACGAGCCAGTCGCTCGGAAACCATTGACCAGACATTTTCTGTTGGTGAAAGATCTGGAGAACGTGCTGGCCAGGGCAACAGCCTAACATGTTCTGTATCAAAGAAGGTCCGTATAATACCGGCAACATGCGGTCGGGCATTATCCTGCTGAAACGTAGGGTTTCGCAGGGCGCGAATAAAGGGTAGAGCCACGGATCGTAACACACCAGAAATGTAACGTGCACTGTTCAAAGCACCATCAATGCGAACAAGAGGGGACCGAGACGTGTATCCAATGGCACCCCATACCATCACGCCAGGTGATGGGCCAGTATGACGATGACGAATGCACGCTGCCAGTGCGCGTTCACCACGATGCCGCCAAACACGGATGCGACCATCATGATGCTGTACACAGAACCTGGATTCATATGAAAAGGTGACGTCTCGCCATTCATGCGCCCAGGTTCGTCGTTGATCACACCATTGAAGGCGCTCTTGTCTATTACGCAGCGTCAAGGGAAGCCGCAGCCATGGTCTCCGACCTGAGAGACCATGCTGCTGCAAACCTCGTCGAACTGTTCGTGCAGACACTTGTCTTCTAAACGACCCCATTTCTCGACTCACGGCTCGTGACATGGTTGCACGATGCATTACGGCCATGCGGATAATATGCCTGTCTTCTCGGCTGCTAGTGATAGGTGGCCGTTGAGATCCCGCATGGCGTTCCGTATTACCGCCCTGAACCCATCGATTACATATTCTGCTAATAGTCATTGGATCTCGACCGACGAAAGCAGCAATACTGCGATAAGATAAACCGCAATCCCGGTACGCTACAATTCAACATTTATCAAAGTCAGAAACGTGCTGGTACGCATTCCTCCTTCTTACACGAAGCATCACAACAACTTTACACCAGGCAACAACGTTCAAATGCAATTTGTGTATGAGGAACCGGCTGAACAGTTTCCTCATTTAAAGACAATGTAGTTGTCGCTACTGGCACCTGCTTTGTCTGAATGCGCTGAAAAGCTAATCATTTGCATATCACAGAACCTTCTTGCTTTCGTATAAATTTCACGTCTGTAGCATGTCGCCTTCTTGGTGTAGCAATTTTAATATCCAGTAGTGTAATTAATTGTACAACAAAATAAAAGAAAAATTAAATCAACTTTTGGAAACACATGGTTTGAGATATTTTTGGTTTAAATATTTTTTATATAAAATTGTCTAATGTGTGCATGATTTTATATAAAAGCACAGTGATATTTAAATTTTACTAGTAGCTGACTCAAGGAATTGTCAAATAAACTTGGCATTTATATCTAATGGAGGATAGTACTTTTAGCGTTATTCCAGAAAATTAAGTTTGGTAAACAGAAACGCAACTTTTTTACGTTTTTAGGCACTTTGATTTAAATATTCATATTTAAAAACATACATTAAAATACTGTAAATCACAGAAATATTATTTCTCTTTTGAGTAAAATTCTAATTGGTATTTTAAGGAAGAATTACATTAACTTATTTTTCAGAAAAGTGTGTACTCTTACGATTGAAAAAACTGATAAGAAAATAGTTATTAACTAGTAGAAAATGTAAGTTTTTTTTCTCTCTCAAGAAACATCTAATTTTACTAATACAAAAATAATAACATCGTTAAAATTGCTTTATAAGTAAATGTAGATAACATACTCCAATTAAGACTTCAATTAAGTTTGAGTAACTTCACTAGTTTCTTTTAATTCACATTTTAGAATTTAAATAAAGAAACCAGGCATTCATTACCGGACATACGAATATAATTGGTTATTCACAACAAATGAATAGTCAAAAAACTACAATTTAATATCAATAATTTAACTTCAAATATAATTTCAAATTGATAAATATTTTCAAAACGATAATTATTTTAGGCTTATCACAAGCATTTTATGTTAGTTACATATAAATTTGTATTAGACAGTTTTTATTGTACTGAAATTGCATTTTGGGCTTCCTAACAGCTGCTGTAAGAAATCCACCTCGTAATTTCTTTCTGTGAGGAATTTTTATAGATAGTGTACCGTATTCACTTGTCGCAAAGGAAGAAACACAGAAAACCCCCAAGCACCATTCTGGCAGACATGCATGCAGCAGGCAGAAATGGGATATTCATCTCCTGTCGTTCAATTGTGGTGGGAGTAAAACACAGGACCATTTGCTTTGAAGTTTTTTCATCACTAGGTCACGGTATCTTAGTTTTTCTTTTGCATTTATATTTTTCAAGTGTAGAAATTATGTGTTAGATATAATCTTATAGGCAACCCATATAATAAAAATTTTACAGCTCGGAAAACTGTAGAAATTTCAATGGCCACAAATCATCAACAACCATTGCCACCAAAAAATTGAGAAATAAAATCAGAGCGTGTTTGGTATTCTGGAGATTGCAGCATTTGCATCTTGCGGATCTAATTCAAACATCATCTAAAATTGTATTGTGGAATTGTTTGTACAGTTGATTAAAGAAACACTATCTCACGTAATTCAAGTGTCTGTTAAAAGAATCTAGATAGCTTTGAATTTTTCTTTCAACTACAAGAGTAACAGCTGTTTCGACAGCTTTATTCGTAACCTCTTAGCGCCCTCATTTTGGCACCACACCAAGTCTCCAGCCTCTTCAAATTTCATAATCATTTTCTTCAAACTATTCTCCGAAATGGGTTTTCACAATCACTTTAAATGGCAAAATTCACTCACTGAATCTGAGCAATTGCTGCCGTTGTGTTCATCATTAAAACGATCATTCTTCATGATTAATAATGAAAAAGCCAAGAATAAAGAAATTTTGGCTCTAATTTCCAGTATGCTTATTGGTTTCCTTGACTCACATAAAGAAGTTTTCAACATTGCAATTTGGTGCTCAAAATATAATGTGCTGTTTTATTGAAGATATCTTTTTATCCTGATCTATATAGAGTTTTCTCATAATCCGTCTGATGGAATGGTTGCTGTTGGAGTCTGAATAGGATCAGTTTAATTACCCATTTTACTTCATAAATGATTATTGTTCTGAATTGATATTAAAAAATTTAAAATGAAATATATATATATATATATATATATATATATATATATATATATATATATATATATATATATATATATATATATATATATATATATATATATATATATATATATATATATATATATATATATATATATATATATATAAAAGATTTAAGTTAAGCTTATTTTATTTAAAATAATTTCTGTTTTTGCATTTTTAATTTTTTTCCGAGTTTACAATCAGTTCTTGATTAACAGGAGAATGGAAATAATATTTGCATATTTTGCCTGATAGGAAAACATACTCTGACACAAGACTTATAAAATCATGAAATTTAAGAATTGTTTTTGTGATGAACATTTTTATTCGAAAGCTTCAATTAAATATTGAACAAAAATAATTGATAAAAATGAATCCAAAGTAAATTATTGTTTCCTAAAATATCAAAATAAAAAAATCCACATAGAAATGTAGATATATATATTTATATCCACATAGAAATATTGAAAAAAATATTAATGATTTTACTACTAATTTTATGAAATAAGTTTAAAGCAATTTTTAATGATTAATTAATTTTGTAACGTGCTAAAGCTAAAAATATTTTTAAAAAAGTAGTATACTTTTTACATTGATTATAAATTAATTTTTCCAGATGTTTATAAATTTCAACAAGAAATGATGTATAATATTTATAACTGCTTATAAATAACTGCTAATTAACATTTTAGAAATATATAAAATTTATATTTATAATTTAATAAGATAACAACATTATTGAACTGAATATAGTTTTGATTTTGAGAAACAAAACAAAACAATATGATTTACTTACGTATAATCTTTCAGTTTTTCGAATGATTATGCTGGAAATCTTATTGAAATAGTTTGATATATCGGGTTATCTTAAATTACATCAGTCAGAGCGATATAAATGCATACATTCTAATCTATACATTTGTTATTATGAAAGCATACTGCATACCACATACATCTGTCTGATTTACAAGGGAATCTCATATGCATGTTAAAACAATCTATTGAATCACAACGTACCAATCAAATGTAATCTGATATGTATCAGTCTAATATATGTAGAATAAAGAGAATTAGTAAATAAACACCAAGATTAGGGAAAATGAATTTCAACATTTTTATTTTTAGCTGTAAAATACTATTAATCGTCTCCATTATTTGATCTTGATTTCAAGACATTGTGGAAAAAAGATTTTTCATTTATTATGTGATATTATTAGTATGTCAATATATTTAAATTCTCGTAAAATCTGTTCTTGAAATTTACATCTTTAGACAATTTTTAAAAAATAAACTTTCAGATATTAATTAAGAATACATGAAAATCAATAAACCGAATACACAGAAATAAACTTTCAGATATTCTTAGGAGAATATAAATATGCTATAAAATAAACGATAATCTATAACTACATGGCAAAAATTATATGTATTTTTATTTATTTTTTGTTTGTTTATGATGAAGTACATTTTTAATGAATTTTGTAAAAATTCCACATTAAAATGTGCTTTTAAATCATATGTATGATTATTTCATACTATAAAAACCCAAAAGAAGTCTGAAAATAATTCAATAAATAAATGCGAAATTTTAGAAATTGATACTGCAAGGTTATCTTTGATGGGGAAACATTTTTATTTGAAAATTTCAGCACATACCATCCAATCTTGTGGATATATCGCAAAGTATCCTCTTATAACCCTGGGGCCGATGCAGTTGCAGTTCCATGCGTTTTATATACCAGGTGTATATTTTTTTGCTTTTGTCCCTCCCCTTAGGGGTTTTGGGGCTGAAAACGGTGACGTGCTTCAAAGGCGACGTGATTTACCAATATCCCGAGCTGGGGGTATGGGAGTGGCTCCAAATAGCACGAGGGGTGGGGGCCTCAAAATAATCACATCACTCCACGTTCTCGTCTTTCTGTCCCAACCCACCTTTCTCCACCCCTTTTTCCAGCTGATGATAGGAACTGGAATCGATTCTGCACGGGCAAGCGAGGGGTAATAGAGAGGGTTGGTGTATTCCAGGTAATGGAGTGCGGTCACGTGACACAGGGAAAGGTCACGTTCAACTTGTTGGGGGAAGGGGAGCCGAGGGACAAGGTAGCACACTTCTCAAGAGTTTTGATGACTCGTGAAAATGATCATTATTACTATTATTTTGTCATCCCGCGACAGGGATCCTTCTAACTAATTGAGAGTGATTTCTGCCGGCGTGTCATTTCTGCGTTGCAATATGACGCTAATTTTCAAAAGCTCCTTATCACATTTCATTCGTCTCCCTGAGAATATACTTCACCCTGTTGACGCCAAGTGTCGTTCAAACACTGATAAATGAATACATTAGGAGCGAGTTTCCCAACTGCAAATTTATGGTTAGTTAATTAATTGGGTAATCATAAAATAAATATAAAAAATGTAATCATAATAATCAAAAAAATAAATCTAATTATAATGAAAATCTCTAATGGAATTCATAAATGCCTAGAATATCGAATATTTTAAATTTAAATAAAAAAAAAGAGTATATTGTGCATTGATAATAATAAAAAAATTAAGTGAAATTAAATTTCAAAATTATTGTAAATGATATGCTCACTTGAGTAAACGCATTTGATTTTAAGACCTGATAGAAAAAGAAAATTAGTTACTGAACTGAATTATAATTGAATTTAATTTGAAAATATTTTATTAAATTGCATTTTTCAATTATTTCATAACTAAGAGGATATTTAAGAACTGCGTGTAATACAGTAAATTAAATTTTCGTTCAAAAAATTTTGCAGTACATTTTTCATATACCTATCTTACTTCGAAATCAATTACATACTTCGCTTTTGACGCAAAAACATATTACATAAAAAAAAACATATTATATTACAAATAAAATAAAATTAATAGAGAATATCTCTGCTGAGAATTGCCAGGTTGTTCTTTTATAATTATAACACTGAAAAATGCTGCTTACGGAATGAAATTTATTTTAAAATGATGAGTTTAATTTTGAAGCTAAATTTCCCATGCTTGATGCATTGATTAAAATGAAGGCAGTATCGACATTAAAATGACGACAGTAATATCTAAATGAAACATCAAAGAGTGGTTATGGTTTCTCTCTCTCCGTATTTGAAATAATAATAATAATATATTTAAGGAGCTGTATTTAATTAATAATGAGTAATTTGTTTTTACACATAAGATCAAAAGTAAGCTAGATTTACTGTAATGAAATTACGTTTCAAAACATTGTAAATCTCTAATATTGTGGTAGGAAAAGATATCCTGTAAACAGTTCAATTAGCTACAGATTTAGTAATTCACTTTCAATCACAGCATTGGATAATTTAATAATTTATTAGTTTAGATATCAAAATTATACGTTTTCTGAAGTCACAACAGTGAATATGTTCTTACTAATTCAAAAGACTTTCTTAAATCATGACAATAATCAAATTAATATTCAAGAACGAAAATTGATAGTTAAGTTACCTATTTCTCAAATTTAAATGTATACCTTGAAATAAGCTCTTCTAAATTTAATTAGAATCATATATTAATTTGTTTGATACTCCATACTTAGAACTTGAAAATCCTGATTAATTATTTAGTATAGAGTAATTATAATAAGGATGTATTTTTGAATTTCATTGAAATTCCTTAATTGAAAAGTAAAATGCATTCCGATGAATTACAATTACAATATTTGGAAATATTAAAATAAAAAAAAGTCAATCGATGTCTGAGCGGTTAGCGTTCCTGACTCCTGAACTGTGGTTCCAGGGTTCGAATCCAGGTTCGGACATGCATATTACTTCCTTTCTTAGTTCTCTCTATGTTTCTCTGTCCTTTCTTCTGTGATGATGTATGAATGCGGCCCAATTCATAAACGGGTTTGTGGATGTATGGCGTGGGCAACGCTACTCGCCTCCGTGACTTGGCTCTCAGATGCCCGGTAGGTAATGACAAATGAGTAGTAGCTTCTGGCCTTGTGGCATAGGATTCGTCACCCAAGTGCCCGCCGTTGGGAAAAAATATATATTTGGAAGTGTATTCAAGTCCTAAAAATAAAAATATGAGACTTTTTTTTCAGGAGTCATAAAATGTTTTATCATATTAAATAGAAGAACACTTTGTCTTTTCTTCCTGTAATCAGGTGATAATTTTTCGTTTAAAGAGAGAAAATCACAAGTTTTACTATTTCATGAAAGCAAATCTTTACAAAAATATTACTATATTAAATAACATAATGTAATAAGTTATAATATATATTATATAATAAAAAATTATTAATTATTTTTATCATATTATATACATTTTGAATTTGTTGCATATATAATGCACTTTACGAAAACATGTTTTAATTTACATTTATTTTTACACTGTTTTACAAGCCATTACGATTACCATATTTTTTATTTAAGACATTAAAATTTATTTATACATTTAAAATAAGAAATGGTCTCTCTAGAAATTTTTAAATTAAGATTCCCATAATAAAAGTACATAGTATGTGTACTATGAAAGTAAACTTTCAACTTAATTTCTTTGAACATTAAGTTCTTTAAAGATATTCATGCACAAATTAAACCGCTAGATTTCTAAGTTCATTTAAAATCTTAAATTAACTATCGCTGAGAAAAAGAAACAACGTTCAAGTGACAGAGTCTCGTAAAAAGTGGAATTTAACGACATTCGAAGATCAATAAATATTCATTAAGATATACGTTTTTCCCATGAATTACACATTTCAGATTTTATTTTTGTATCATGAACATATTTTTTGTTTTTGTTTACTTTATGTATAATTATTTCCAGAAGCAAATTTCAAAGTTAGAAGTTTATTATTGGAATGAATTTGTGAATTACCAAGATTATTTTTAAAACGTTTCATGTAATTTCCCTGAAGAAGTTTTTTTCATATAGTTTTCTTAAGTAATTTGTAATAATTAGTTTAATCATGTAATCTAATTATATTATTCAAGCCAGTTTCATTTTCAATCTGAAACATTCTATGCTTTGAAAATGCTGTAATATATTGGAAATATATAATTAAATAAATTGATAATATGTAAAATTCAATAAAAATGACAAATTAAATTTACCCGATAAAAATAACACTAAAATGTATCTTATATTTAATTGGATATTTTTACAAAATTATAAATATGTACTACTAAGTCAATAAAAACGATCAAATTACATGCTTTAATTTTAGAAGAATTTGATTTTTTACAGACTAAATTTATGTTGATAAATATTAAAATTAAATGGCATAATACTTATGTTTTTTGATATTTATACTAAACATCAGGCAAAAATTTCATTGCTCTTTTTTGAATTACCTTACAAAATTGTGTATTTTTATAGAAGCCAAATAATTTTATTATGAAATTATATATTTCTGTTAAAACTGAATAATCATTTTATTTCAACAAATGTCTAATTAAAAATCAAGTAAAAAGTAGGATACCTTACACATTGTATACTTGAAGGAATCGAAACATTATGACAATTGATAAAAATTAAAAGACAATGACAAAAATTCATATTTGGAGGTCATATGTGTATATTAATCATAATCATATTAAAAACTAAAATGCCTTAGTACAAGATTTTTGTTAATGAATTGAATATTCGAGTGTCGTATATCAAACCATTTTACATATTTATATTGAAACCGAATAAATAATTGCTGATATTACAGTACTAAACTATTTATGAATTAAAAAACTGAAATGTTAAATCCTATGCTCGAAGCTTAGAATATGAAAAAGAATAAATTTTTGTAGGTTCCTGAATAGTCTTATCAGAATTTGGTTTTTAAATTAATTTAAATTAATTAATTTATATCGTGAAATATTCTTTTACATCCGACTGAACATTTTTTGTGAATTCATTTATTTTCGTTGCATTCTAGAATTTTAATTTCCTTTACAGTTTTGCAAAATTTAATTTTTCTATTTCCACTGTTTTTTTTTTTTTCTTTTTTTTTAAATTGGAATTTTATTCTAATTCACAAATGTATTTTCACAGCTTTCCCACACATTTACTGAAAAGAAAAAGTATTCTTAGATTAAGATAAAATGAAAGTACGTTAGTACAAAATTTATCATGTTTATAATTCAATTTATATATGCACCTTTGATTTTGTTTTAAAGCAAGCATATTATAAGCATTTATGGCATATTCAATGTAAATTTATATTTATTAATATAAATACATAAATTTATGATGTATTTAATTTATTTCTGGATATTAATGGGAAAAACCCTAACTAATTTTAGCATATTTAAAATTAATATTAGAATGAAATGATTTTATAGTTAACTATAACTTAGAATCTTTAGAACTTGAAAAGGCCAGAGTCAACAGAATTCCAAAAGCTCTGTTTAAAAGATTAAATACTACATAAGATATTTTTTTATTATATTGCTAGAAAAATTGCAAGGAACAATTCAAAACTTGTTAATTTTTTGGGCTCAAAGTCATTTCCCCATTGTGGTTTGAAAATTACAGAGACAAATTCTATTCAAGTAGAGTATGGAAGTCATCATGCTTTAAAATAACATTGAAAATTGCTTATCCTAGAGAATCACATAAATATGGATGTGATTCTCTAGGATAAGCAATTTATCCTAGAGAATCACATCCATATTTATGCTATTAAGCTAGAGAATCACATAAATATGGATACATTTGAAAACACCTATAAATGAAAAATTATTGTTAATAGTTTTAAATAATAATTACGTTTTTTTTATTTATTATTTTTTTGAAAGTTTTGAAAAAAAAATTGCTCACAGATTTTAATATTATTCAACTCCATTGAATTAAACTATAAAACAGCATTTACTTTTGACAGATAATGCAGCAGCTGTGTAACAATTCAAAAAAATTATAATATATTTAAAAGTTGAATGAAATTTAGTATTGTGCTGGCATTATTTATATTTTCACAATTCTTCAAACTTATTTTTAGTCACAAATAGATAAATAGAAATATATCCAGAAAAATATAATTATTAGAATTCAGTTTATATGTTAAAAGTTTACCTAATACATTGCATTCGAAAGCAATATTTTGCGAAAAGTCCATATTTCCATCTTACGTGTATTTAAAATAGGAAACAGAAAATCAGTTTCCGAGGTATTTTCCTTATCCAATTGAGAGGACTTCCTCAATTTCTCTCAGAATGACCGAGTGGTAGTATGAGTGGGGAAAGCTGCTGTTAAAGTTCCGGACTGGATGATTGGTATGCGTGTTTCGGCATGATTCCGGCATTAGAGTTCCCATTTACGCTTCGCCGGGTATTCAAATGTCCGTGGTTCTAGATTAGTACTCTTGAATGATTATCATAGAGGCTGCTATGGAGTCATGGGGAGGGGAATGTCCAAACGAATTCTCGATAGATATCGTGACAATGACAGGGTCGAGGAGATAATATTGATATTTTTAGAAATATTAAAGTAAATAGAATTTAGCTCGAGATAGATGGGAATCGAAAATGTCAAATAAATTTCTAACTGTCAAGCATTATTTCTACACTAATCCTGCCATCGCATAAGTGTCTTTTACACAATTCTGTAGATGTATGGGAATTTTATTCCAATTATAAATTTTGTTTAAAATTAATGCCAGATTTAACAAAGTATTATTTCTAAATGAAAGATAAAGATGTTTGCTTAATATTAATGATTTTTTTTAATCTTTATAATAGTTTGATAATATTAAGTGTTAAAATATTAAATTTCAATTCTTGAATTTAGTTTACTTAATTTCTTATAATATCCATCAATACATTTTTCTTCATGCTTAAGTTGAGAAAAAAAAAACTTTTCAGTGAAATTTTATAAAGAAAAGAATAGCGTAAGCAATAAATATGTAGCTAATAAATGTTTAATTTTAACTTTAAAAATAAGTAAATTGTTATTATAAGTTTTAAGCATCATACATATAGAATTCTTAAAATATTTTACAGAAATATTGTATATAATGAAAAAAAATAAGAAGTTCCTTATAGGATTTTTTCACAAATATTTATGTTCACCAATTACATGTAAATTACAAAAGTGAACATTTGAAAAGTTTATCCAAATAATTCATAAAATTAGTCATGTGTTGTATTGGTGAATAACTGGAGATTGATTATTTTGCGTGAAAGTGAAATTCATTTTTGCAAAAATGGCCAATTCATACACAATTTATGGTTCAAAATTATTAAATTAATTGAACATTTACATATCAAAACTATATAATACTACTTGAAATATTAAATAAAGAGATAAAACGTTATTTGTATAGATTCATTATTACTAATTATCGTTACACATCTTCTTTATTAATTATTTATATAATAAAGAAAAAATAATAAGCCGATTTAAAATTTTTTTCCGGTAAAATTTAGATTTTTCTGCTACGCGTAATTTATGAGGTGCATAATTGCTAACAGTAAAATTAATTCCAGTAACATGTTTTTTGCACATGAAATATTTCACTTAATCAAGTTTAGTAATCAGATTTCAATATTGAATTACGTATTAAACATATTCCCCTATTGGGCATGAGAAAATGTTCCCAAAAGCAAAATACTGAAATGAAATGTGCATGCGTTAATATGCTGCTCAAATTTAAATACTGAATCAAAAGAATATTAATTTAAGCGTAATTACTTAAAATAAAATTTAAATATTTTGACCGAACAATTTGAGCAAGAAAATAACTAGTTTAATCCATACATAAATAAAAGCGATACAATATCTTCTAAAAATCTCATAAGAATAGGTTTAAAATTTGTATGATTTATTGACTCATTTCTTTTGAAATGTATTCATATAAATAACTTATTAAGAATAGTATGCCCATTTTGCTATTTCTCCTGCAATAAAAAAGTAATAATTAATTTATTTAAGTTTTTTAGGAATGGTATATTGTTTTAAATTTCTTGAATTATGCTTTTGTTTGCCGTGTTTCCTTGCGATTAATCATTGAGTTAAATGAATTGTTATAATGTGTGAAAGAACTGTTTGAGATACATAATAGTTTCTGAGATTAATAATAGTTTTCTAGGTAAAAACGATTTTTTCTTCAAAAGGTATGACATGTTTAGTTAAACTTGTGAACATAATGAAATTATTTATAGATTATGCAACTGCATTTAAAAGGAAAAAAATATAGTAATTTTTAGAAATATATTTTTTCCAAAAAATATAATTAAAATATTACTAAATTATTACTAGGGAAACAGAATATTTTAACAAATATTTGCATTCTGTATATATATATATATATATATATATATATATATATATATATATGTATATATATATATATATATATGTATATATATATATATATATATATATAAATGCTATAAAAATGAAATTTATTTTATTTATTGTCTCTAAAAAGCAATATAGAATCGTTTTAGTAATATATCTTCTCAGAAAATACAATGAATTTCTTAGAAAAATGGACATAATATTCAGATATTTTCATTTTTGTAAACTATTTTGAATGGCTTTATAAAAAGATATTCCAGTTTTGGTACCTAGAAAATGGGCCTCTTTTTGTTGTATGAATAAAAAGTATGTTATGAATGCACATTCTGAAATAAATTCACTGATATTAGAAATAGCAAGTGATTTAATTTTAAAGGAATTTTTAATCATTGGTTTTAAGAAATTAGATTTTAAAACGATCACATCTTTCAACAGAAATAGCACTTACACATCTGGGTATTGATTTCAATAAGGATTAGAATAAATATACATCTACACATTGTGTGTGTGTCTTTCGTAATACTAACATAGTGGCTCAAACCTTCATCAATCGTTGCTTATGAATGATGAAGAGTCTTTCACTCATCAGACATTGACGTCATTTTTTATATTGGTGCGAAGTATGAGAAACAAATAGGTTAGAACATCATGCAAACATTTTCAAGCAGATTCATGCAAATATATATAACTTATGAAAGAGCACTATCCTGTTGAAACACAGCCAATCACATGTTTCAAAAAACATTAAGCACTAAACAAAACAAAAAAAAACGATAATATTTCAAATAGTCGTTGTTGTGAACAAGTAATAGCTCAATCATGGATATATTGACATCTCTTCCTAGCAGGTGATGGAACAGTATAATGAAGTCAAATGGACTCTGGTATGTCCCATTCTCAAGTTGTCATTAAACACAAAAATGACCATCAATGGAATTATTTAACGACACGTCACGAGTTATCTCTTCGTATAAGTTCTTAAATTATCACATTTTTGAAAAAACGCTTTCTTTGTAATGCAGTCAAGAGTAACCGAATCCTTAATCACGAAACTGGCTGTACATAATTTACCGAACAAAACTATTTTTACAGATTTTTTTACCTTTCATAAGTCTCAGTGCGTATGAATTTTTTGTCTAATTTACGCAGGCATAATATATCCTTTTTTTAATTTTAGAATTATTGAATTGTTGAAACCAAGCAAGGTATTTCATATGAAAGTCCAGTACGCATTGATTTTCATATTTTCCATTTAGTCATGGGATCTTGGCTAACGGGAACACATAATACTGTAAAATGCAATGCCAGCAGACCACAAATTATTCTGCCAAAGTAAGAAAACTAATAATTCAATGTAAGTAATTTTATGTTCTCTTACTCTTTTTGCAGTGCAACTTTCTGCTAGCAAAAAATTGAAACAAAATTTTCTTAGGAGAAACCTGATGTAAAGTATCTTCAGTTAACAATTTGATAGGCATGTGCACACATGAATATTTTGAAAAGCTAATCTTCATATTATGGTATTTTCTTCTTATTATATTAATTTAATATGTGCATAGTCTTGTCTTCATAGTGCAATAATTTTAATAACATCAGTGAATTAACTTTTACAAGCATATTTACTGATTAATTATTTTTATTTGAAGCAACATTCATGATAATATTTCGTTTTACTGATAATTTTATACTTTAATATTTTTAAGCATCTAAATTAATAATATACATTAATGGCCAATATTTTATGTGTAAATGTTTTATCATCTTTCAGTGTATTTATTAAATATTAAATTCTGTAACCTTCAAATCTTTCTCAATAGTTTCAATTAAAATAAACAGAGTTGGAATTTTTTTGCTTTTGTGTGAGCGAAAACAAATAAAAGTATTTCATTTTCAAGAGTAAATTGTCAGTAGAAGGTGATTTCTCATTGATTAAAAGCAAAAGTAGTTTACTGCCAGTGGTCTTAAATTATTAGAAATGTACTGATCCCAAGTTGAACTGTTGATTATAAAAATAAATGTGCGTTCACGTCCAATGTCTATCCATACTTTTACACTAAGTGCAAGGATACTTTGATGATATGCAATTGAAGCAGATGCGAAGGATTCTCTTTGTAGCTTCCAGACATACACATTCATGAGAATTCTGCACACAGAATTGAAATGCGGTTGTATAAACATTATGTCACCCTTGTATTCATCTTTGTTGTTTGCCACATCAAGATTGTCTTTATCTGCTCTATCAGGGGTAACCAAAGCACTGTTGCCTTTCTTGACCATGTTGAGACCACATTGCTCCAAATGTCATTGCGCTATACAAGTGTGCACTAGTTGGATTTTGAACAGTGCAAATGACAATATCATTTGACAATAATTATGCTCTTGTAAGCCAGAATACAGCCTCTATCAAATTCTGTCTCCTGCTTACAGGTATTTCTTATGTAAGACACAACATGATATTCTTGGAAAACTCAGATTGAAGTGTGTGTGTTGTCCTTCAAGATTAGCACTAATTAGATAAAAAGTTACTATGATGTTTAAAAAGAAATATTTGCTCAAGTAAATCAGTAAATTAAGGTGTACGGATATATTTCATATTTATGCTATTGTTGATATGTAATGTAAAAGATAGTATACTATAAAATACTGTAAGAAATTTCAAATCGTACGTTTGTGCATTTGTAATATGAAATATTATTGTTGAAGGAATTAAACTACTCAAAACTTGTTCATTACGATATTCTTGTCAAATAAATTGGGTGACCATTTATTTGACTTAAATATTCTTGTCATGACGTCAGAAGTGCCATGACGTTTAATGACAGGTTTCTGTGCAATACTAAGCTTTAAAAGTTTATTTTCAATGGTTAATATTATTCTTTTCCATGCGAATATCTTGTAATGAATACTATTGCCAGCAGGAGTATATGCATAGAAAAATACTAAAATGCATCAATGAATGATGTTTTTTAATGTAATGGTGTTTTTTAATCGTAATAAACTGAATGTGGCAAAATAAATTATAATTCTACTATACTCATTAAAAAGTCAAACATTCAAAAGTAGAAGAGTAAAACACGACTGATGTGATAAAGATAGAGAAAGTGATACAGAGCCTATTCTTCTCCATTCCTCCTAACATCAATTGCGCGCTTCTTTCACATGCTCGTCGATAGTGTTACATTTTTATCTCAAATCCTGATCCTCTTTAATATTAAACCTATTTATTCACTCACTGAATTGCATTAATTATTGAATTTCACTCTTAAAAGCTGTATATTTGAAAATTTCCCTCCATTTTGCTTTGTGTTAAGTAAAAATATTTTCAATTTTTAATTGTAACAAAAATTATATATATTTTTTTAATTAATAATAATCATACATTTAAATTTATGAGCTTATTCCTTACATTTTAATGCTAAAACATTAAACTAAAAAAAAAGCATCCTATGTATCCTATTACATACTCACGTTCTTAAAGCAATATGTCTAAAGAAAATATTTATTTCTTCAGAATCCTTCTTAACTAAAATATTGCTCAATTGCAAATTTTTCACTGTTATAGTATTGAATGATAAATTGAGAAATAGTCAAAAATTAATAATGAAAAATATAACAATATAATACAGATTAATTTCGCAATGAGACTGCGTATATTTAAGCTTTCCGAATGAATTAAGTAGACAAATATGTTTAAAAATTTCTTATTTATTTTCCATAACTATAAGTTATTGATTGAACAAATATGTAAATAAATAAAATTATTGAGATCAAAAGAAGAAAAAGCTTTGAATTGTGTTTTATTTAAGCTCATGAGGCAGTATATATAACCCAATAACTTTTTACGCTTAACCTATAGCAAATGAGAATATGATTCACTATAACTAAATATCTGAGAGAAAACAACGCAATGTTATATCAAGATGCTTTATAATGATACCCGGTTGTTTAAAACAAAGTAAATATACTTTTTTCCGTGATTATTATAAGGATCACTATTATAAGATATGGATCATATTCCTTGGAGTGGCAGTATCTCGATTTCAATCGTATTCCTTGCTAAACAATGGGTGATGAATATTTATATTTTTTCTGCAAGCATATATACTGGGATTGTGGTAAGAAATGTTTCTGGGTTTCCTCTGCTGTAACACAAGGATACATCTATGAAAACTTCTATTTGTAAAAATTCATCATGGCTTGATTGTATTTATACATGCCGTTATTTTCAATACCCTAATATATTTCGGCTGAAGCATACTTCATCCGCAAAATAATCATCCGATTGTTTCTCTGAATTAAATCTTCTTCTGTCCATAACAAATATCGATAGAAATCAGAGTCTGCAATGTATTCTCATATACATCTTTAAATGAATCATGTTAGGAAGACATTCCTGAGTATAATTATCTCTAAATATGTATAATTCATTACTATGATATTTATAACTTCTCAAATTGTGGGTACGATTAGGACCCTTGATTATAAATTTTTGCTATATACATTTGTAAATTTGATTGTATATTGAAGTAACTATGGAATAAATAAACGATTGTTTTCTCCTAGAAAAATTGTGTGGATTTTTTAACTTCTGTAAATTGTAATGTGCAAGTTTTTACTAAGTAGTGGATTTGTTGTATAATAGTGCTTATGTATTGCTAAAGCTGATAATCTTTTTTAATTAATGTCTATAATCTAGAGAATGTGACTAGCACTTGATTTTTCTACTTTTTCTGATTGAAATCTGCTACAGAAATCTGAATGAGGTATAGTCTTAATAAGGTTGGAGCTTGTTAAGCGATAAATTTGTTATGATATAAATTTATAACAATGAATTTCTCATCAGTTACTATCAACAGAAAAAAACTTCAGTTACATGGTAATATACTTTTTTTGTAACATCACCAAAGAATGAAAAATTACTAAATATTATAAACATTGAATGATGTTTCTCTTATTTCTTTAACATGATCGAAGATTCATATAATTATTTCATTTGATCTGGCGTTACTTAAACTTGCATTCATTACTTCTTTTTATTTAGGTTTAAGCTAAATCAAATTGTTGTTTCCTTATGTTTAGTATAATAGAGAATATGGATATATGCATAACATGTAAATTTTTTTTTGTGATCACTCCATGAAACTTAAATTACAAACTTTATTTGTTGTTGAAGGTAATTGTTGCAAATATATAACCAAATAAATGATTTCTTGGCGGATACTTGTAGAAAATATTTAATTTTTATATAATTAGGCTCCTATAGTTCAGGAAGAATATACTTCTATAGACATATACACATATATCTTTATTTATATTGTTTTAAATTATTTTCACTGAGTATTAATATATATTTAATTATGGAATATGTACTTTGGATCGTATGTTGATTTAGTTTATTTATTTTTAGGTTTTGTGGTGCATAAAGTCTAACAATAAAAATTATTTTAATTGTTTTTAATACAGATTTCACAAAACTAGCTAATGTGATAATTTTTCCACAATGACTGGCCACCCTTTTTGCATATTTACATGCTATGCTCATCCGCAAGATGACATGCAGAGAATCAAAGCACATTAACTATCGCTCAGTTGACAATGATTGAATTCAATGTAAGACAATGACTTCTACTGCTAAATGCTGATGAACTTACAGAAAATATATAATAAAAAACAAAAGCATGGAATTTTTGAAGTGGATAAAAAACCCATTGCACATGTACTTCCTTATATGCATCTAAATCTCAGTAAATGATATTATCTTTCCTTTTTACAAAGCTATTTCTGCAACATTTTGCAAACTTAACAGTCACAAATCACCTTAGGATTGATTATGGTGATTTCAGAAGTACACACATATTTTTAACAATTACGTTTATGTATTAAATTAAACTTGAGGATTTATACATAGATGAGAATTTTTAGGTATCCCCCAAAATAAGAAGTGTAAGCATCTTTTTCTTTCTAGTAATCATAAAAAATATTCAACTTCACTTTGTCAACAATACTAGAACAAAGAAGCTAGGAATATTATCTACATTTATAAGAGTTATTTTCAGTAAAAGCACCGCGCGCGGAAATGCATATTACTTTTGATTTATTTTTATTTCCTCTTAAATTCAGTAACATTGAATTTTTTTAGTAATAGAAAAGATACTGTTATTTAGTATAATAAGGAATTTTTAATTTAATAAAATTGTTTTTTGTACATATTCATCATACTATTTTTTATAACAAAAATATGTTTGGCATATAAATTCATAATCAAAAGTACAATCTTGCTTAACCTGGATTAATTATACAAACTATTTCTGAACTTTTAATACAAGTAAATAAAAGTTGCAGAAATTTTTTCAAAAGCTTTAAAATGGATCTATAAGTGTGTCTCATTTTAAAAGCGGGATATGAAAATTATTCCGTTGTAAAATAAATTGAATGAATTGTAAAGTGATTGCTATCATAGAAACAGAAAACAAGTTAGAATGAGTCCTTATTATAATTTTATAAAATATAATAGGATTTGCTATATAAAATATACTTAAATATTTTTAACTATAATTTCAACACAAAAATGAACCAAGAGCAAAAATGTTAATAAAAATCCATCAATACCACATTTTTCAATCTAGGATTCATGAGTGATCTGAGGAATAACTTTGGAAAATTTCAGAAAGAGCATCGTACAAGAGTTCAAAAATTATTTATAATCTTCTGCTCTTCCTTCTTATGTATCTACATTAAACCTATGCACATATATGTATTAACATGAATGTACGACTTCCGAGAGGAAAATAATAAATTTTTCATTTTTTTTCGCCTTTACCATGATCTTATCAAATTGAGTTGTCAATGCATGAATACTTATAATAAAAGTTTTAAATAACGATTTTAATATTGATGTCAGCATTAAAATACATAAAATGCATTTCGCTCGTTTTACTTCAAATTCTAATTTTAATAACTTATCCAATAATATACATTGAGAAATAAAAATAATGATAATTTATAAATATTTATTCTAATACATTAATAATATTTCTTGACACATTTATTCTCAAAAAATATTTTGACAAGTATCAGCCTTTTCTTCTTTTAAAGAAAATATATTTTAACATTTTTAAATTTTTACTAACGCATTTTTTCTATATTAAACTGAATTTAAAGAATCAGTAATGATATATAATTGATGGATATTTTACATATTAAAATTTTAAATCTTAATAAATAATCAGAGAAATATTTAAAAAATACAATTAAGGATGTTTCATATCAGATTTACTGAAAAATGAGTCGCAACACATTATAGTTTCTATATTTTGCATAATAGTTCAGATTATTACGTACATATTCACATCATAGTTAAGAATACTCCAATGAAAAATCTATTACATGCATATGAATTTAATTTTTTCAAGATTTGGTAATATACTATAAACATTTTTATATAGTATTTTAAGCGGGACACAGACTAAAATACACACACAGATAGATATATATATATATATATATATATATATATATATATATATATATATATATATATATATATATATATATATATATATATATATATATATATATATATATATATATATATATATATATATATATATATATATATATATATATATACATATATATATATATATACATAAACATAAATGACATAATGACATCTAGTTGTAATAATATAAGACTGATTTAAATAATTGTGCATTTAATCGAAAATGCACGATGTCAAAAAGTAAATTCATCGGCAATACAAACATTTTATGTAAATCAGTTCATCATATATCATATGTAAATATACAATACATCAAATGTAAATCAGTTTCCTATAAAATATTTTTGTAATTTACTTTGAAATTGAAATATTTTTTACACTAAGCAAACATGTCCCACTTTGTATTTTAAAGAACAGTTTGCTTTTCTTCATTCAATTCTCATTCATTTTCATGAACTGTCAAAAATTGAAAATAATTTCAGTTAAAATTGGTTTTTTGTAACAAGTATTTCGTTCAATATTCGCCAATCTGACATTTTTCGCATATGTGTGGCCGTAAAAAAAGTAGAGAAATTTTTCATATCAAAGTAACCATTTATCAGGTACGATATGCCAATGAAATTCTTCCCCTCTACAAATGTCAAGTTATGATACGAGAGGCGGTAGCTGGGTGGACAAATTACGAGGTTTGAAGAGAATCTCCTTTTTTCCCTTTATTTTTCCTCATATTTTTCTTTTAGTTTCTTGTATCGATATCGATTGTTCGTTTAATCGATTCCATGCACAATGTCTAAGAACACTCTCAGTTCTGCAGGGACCTGTTTAAAGTACCAGGAACTCGGTATCCATGGAAAATTCATGTAGTTCTTTTCTTTAAAAAGTTCAATCTGATTCTAAAGTTTGAAAGAAAAGAAAGAACGTAGGACTAAGAAGATTCTGTATTATACATCTTTTTATAACAATTCCTTATCTCGAACCATGCGTAGCACGCTAGAAGAAGTGTATTGGAATCTTTTTTTTTTCGTAACTTTTTTTCTTATTTCGTTGGACTTGATGAGTTTTTGGAATTTTGTGCGCTTTTGGATTCGCATTTTCGTTCAAATCACGAATAGGAAGCGCTCTTGTTATCGCATGTGTAGCCGTAATAATGTACTCCTCCGATTCTAATTTTACAACTAGATGGGGAAGTAGTTGCATTTTTTTCTAAATATTACTTTTTCCCCACTTTTGTTTTAGTTATAATAAGATAGAAATTTTCTTATAAAAGTTAATATCGAGTGGTTTTTTTTCAGTTTACATTTTCGAATAAAAATTTCATTAAAAATAATTTTTCCCCATTTTTTATTATCAGATATTTTACAAATTAAACACAATAACTGATAAATAATAGAAACTATTTTTCAGTTGCTTTATACTCTGGAGTATAATATACACTGAATAGTGATTTTTCTTGGTAATAAACAGCATTTTTACAGAATTGATTAAGAATTATATTAAATGTAAACATTGTAAAATCATAATTATATTTATCAAATGTTTAAAAATTAAGCGTACTACATAAATAAAATCTAATTATTAAATTGGAGGTTTACTTATGTGATATAAAATAAATGAAATTCTAACTTCCTATTTTAAAAGATTCTAACTTAAATGTTTTTAAAACATTATATTTGTTGTTAGACAGAATGTGTTAAAATTTTTTAAATATTCAAGAGAAGTTAAATTTAATATTATCCTTGTGTAATATAACCAGTGTATATGTTAGCAAACAAGGAATTTGAGCCTATATCTTGTCTTTTGTTAAAAAATCATTTTTTGTTATAGTAATATTTCATGAAGAGCAATAAGCATATTAAGGGTGCTGAGCAGCATCGGAAATTATAAAAACTTCGATTTTAGTACATACATATTAGATAAAACAGGGAAAGAAACATTAATATTTTCTAAATACGATATTTTATAGTTTATCTTACTTGGCATAAGGAATTTTACTGTGAGATTATATTCAAATAAAGTTCTCAAAGGTTTTCTTTCATGACATGAATTAATTTTCTGAGAATATTTAGCTTCTTTTTTCTGTTATAACATCTTAAAATTGTAGAGAAAGATATTCAATTTGAAACAGTATTTAATATTACATTATTATATGCATTGCTTGATTTTCTTAAATTTTTATATTAAATATAATCATTTTTATTTCAACAAAATTATATGCTTCATTGTTGAAATTCTTTTTAAATTAATTCCAATATCAAATAAAAGCTAGGGATTTAAAATTCATTACAATAAAATTGGCAAAATTAAATTTTTTATGTGTATATTATGTTAATGCTTTCAAATAAAATTAATATATACAATGCCTAATAGGAAAAGTTATGGAAATATTACAGAAATAAATGCTTTCGAAAGACAAAGTAATAAATTACCCTAATTTTTAAATCAATACATGAAAAGATTTTACTTATACGTATATTATTTAATACTTATTATTTTTCATTTTCATAAAAATGCCATGCATATTTGCATTACATAATTTTATTAAATCTGTTATGCCTTTTAGCTTTATTGTAATGAATAATAATTCTCTAATCACACAAATTAATGAAATTTGTTAAACTGAAACGTTTATCTTGTCAATTTCGAAAATATATAGCCATACTACTGAAGAAAATTACAATGCAGTTCATTTGTTAAATATGTAAAAACATATTTTTATCAGTGAGAACTCTATTTAACATTTAATTGACAGGAAGTACATTGTTTTCGATGGTATTTTTATGCTGCCTTATCATTAGAATACAATTCAAAATATAAAATTTAATATGAGATTAAATCCAGTTCTCGAACTCCATTGAATCAATGACACACATTTAAATTAAGTTTAAATGCATGCTGAATGCTCCAGTGATGACCAATTCTGTAAAATATTATTGCACCAATTTCAGTTTTGGTTAAGTCATAAACACTTTTTGATTACTTAATGTATACTTCTCAGAGATATTTCTAAAACATTTTTTATATTTTCTATTACCTAAAACAAATTTTATATCAACACTAATTTAAAGATGATTCTGATTCAAATAAATATGAAATTCACAAAAAATTACTTTAAATAAGTCAGTGTTTTTATTATGAGGCATTGGAATAACATCGGAAAACACATAATAATAATTATAGAACGCTCGGAGAAACAGTTAAAATATCGATGCAAAATTCATGAAAAAATTATGAATACGGAGAACATAAAATGTTTGAAAATTAATGAAATATTTTTGAACTAACTAAGAGCCAATATTTTGTTCTCATATTTTATAGAACAAACAATATGAATTTATTAAATTCACTAGACTTGTAAGAGATATCTTTTAAGATATAAAACTCACTTATGATTTTGTTTGAAACTTTGCTTGTTCTATTGTGATATTAATCTTGTCTAATTCACTATTTTAATTGAAATACATTAAAGTAAAATTATGATTTATAACAAAAATATTGAATATATTGAAGGTTAGATTCTACTTGTAATAATTTGCTATATAATAATAGTATGTCATTTACTGCGTAAATATTAATTATGAAATTCACTTGATCTAAAAATAATCCCTATGTTTCAAGGCATATGGTGAGAAAAATTTGAAAGATACGCGTATTTGCGGAATTGCACAGAACAGGATTTACTAGAGTTATTTATTTAAACAAAAATTTACAAAGAACGAGATACGTATTCATTTCATTCTTTATATACGTTTACGAAATTTAAAGAATTCAAGTCATCAAAATAAATTTTTCAATGGCAAGCATTTTATTCAGAGCACTAAGTTTGGTTTGATTACACGTATGCGCACTACAAATTCTACGATAACATACAGTTTAAAGTGTATTCCAAGCAACTATAAGAATCACTGCTTATGCTTAAGTTAAACCTACGAACTATTAAATGATAATCAGAGTAATAAGCATCCAGCAAAATTTCAGCTTTAGAATCCTTGACACACATTTTACAGTATTGTATCAAAGCAATACTAACGGAACTGGAGCTAAAGGATGAATTGCCAACTTCCCAATATTCAATATTACATAAAGTTCATTGCCAACTAATCTGAAGATGTTTTGCTTAATTTGTATTTTGTGAGTACAACAAATTCTTTACATTTCGACAAAATATCAATATATGCTATTAAAATTTTTATGCAAGTATATTGTTGAAATTTTATTTCTAATGTATCAAACTATTTTAATAAAAAATGTTTAATGATTATTAGAATGATGCTTTTATTGAAATATTTTATATAAACTAATTTATAATTTACTTCTATAAGATTTAGGATTTTTAATAAATAAATCAACTCTTTAGGTTAAAATTATAAAAAGAATAGTTATATAAATAAAGTATTAAAAATACAGTATTTATTTTTAAATGTGTATAACCTTTCATCTATCATATTCCATGGCATAATTTATATAGGGCAATACTAAGTATGTATAGTATAAAATGCATACTGGAAAGTTAGTGGACTAATTAAACAACAAAATATGGAATTTGGTGAATAATATAAAGTCATCTCATCTAGTTCCCAACTTTAAAACTAACTTCAGTTCCTACCACTAATTATCCAATCACCAAAGAGCACAGCTGCCAATTTTGACTTTATGTCATATCACTGCATCGTAATAAACTCCCCTGATCTGCAACAACCGAATTACCAAGTGGAAATATTTAGTCAAACATTCTCTGCAACTTTACCTGATACACACAAAAGGGAGAGTACCATTCTATTTTAAAGATAATTAGTAAAGCTTTTGGCGTATTTGAATCGTTGCTTGGTGGAGATTTCGCCAACCAATGATGCCTAAACGCAATTATTCGTCTATATCTCGCGCTTTTGGCGAATTAAATGAGCTTGAATTGATACGTAACGAATATTTGTTATGCATTGAATAATACTAAATGAACTTACTTAAATATAAATCTAAAATTGAATTGAAAATTTACGCCTTCTCCTGAATCATTGATGATACAGACAAATTAAATATTCTGACTCATATTTGAATTTAATACTAAAAAATTAATTTTATGTTTTTAAAATATTTTTTTTTATTTTTATTAGACATTATTTAACGGGTATTTCTATTATAAGCTGAAAACACATATTCAGAATATTTTACTGATATAACTTTCAAAAATGAGAATCATAAACTTTCATAAAAGAACAATCGCTTTCATAACAGAAGTAGTTAAAAGTTTTGTATTGAAAATATTTTTTTAAATGCAGAGTGCATAGATATGTACGTCAGGAAATTTCGTGAAATAATTGCAATATTTTTATTTTAATAACACCAATTCAAAAAATCATTAATGAAAACTTAAATACTGGTGCAAAGAATAGAATTGAAATTCAATGAACAATAAAATGCAACTGATGGAATTCCCTCATAAGAATTATTATGTTATACGTAAAATCTTGTGCTTATAATTAACTTTATACAAAATTTGAGCTAAGAGTGTTAAATGTCTATTGTAGAGGATTGAAGACATTAGTGCTTAGTTATTTCCTGTTCCTTACTTAATATTAAGATAAGATATTATATATATATATATATATATATATATATATATATATATATATATATATATATATATATATATATATATATATATCTATATCTATCTATATATATATATATATATATATATATATATATATATATATATATATATATATATATATATATATATATAGAGAGAGAGAGAGAGAGAGAGATACATACATACATACATATGTATTGCAATGGTCGGGATATATCGGGATGCATTGTCCCCTTATATCCAAGGAACCGGCAAGCAACATTGACCTCTTTGCAGCGGAGGCGTTGCTCCGGGTGCATTACAGGGAATGGGCCATTATCGTACACTCACACATGGCATAGAGACCAGTTTATAGGGTAGGCACCCCTTATTCACACACAAAAAAAGGAAAAAGAGAGGATAGAGAGAGAGAAAGTACATCCATGCCTGAACTGGGATTCGATTCGAACCCAGGAGCTCCCTATCCGTAATCAGGCACGCTGATCACTAGACAAGTTGGCCTGCGTGTATATATATATATAGATAGATAGATAGATATGGAAAGTAAACTAATTAGAATACATAATATAATTTTCAAATCAATAAATATAGTTTCAAATCTAATCAATCTTTTAAAGCTGAAATATATATGTACCTGCTCTTGAGATCATTTTTCATCACATAAAGCACTTTGACTGTCACTTTTATATTTCTTGAACTCATAAAAAGTCACCGACCCTAAAAATAAACATTTATTTTCAATCTATTTAAAATAATCAAATTATTAAAACAAAAACATAGTAATGCAAGTTACTTTATACACATTAAAGGTTTAAACAATATACTGTTGAATTATTAATATGATTCATTTCGTCAAAATAAAATAATACAGTTACAAAATTATTTCATCAGTTTATGAATATGCTTACCCAAACAAAAAAATGTTATGTTTGTATTTAAATATTTTATATTTTACTTCCATTGTGTATTCCAAAATATCTTAAACTCAATTTTTAAATTAATCTGAAACCTGTTTTATGGCAACATTGATTCCAGATTTCGTTACATACAGTGTTTCTATTGATATTTAAATTAAATTATTTATATATTAAAATATTCCATTAAAGAGATGCAGAAACCATTAATGTACATTTACCACATAATAATTTGATAATAATTCTTTTAAATTTTGAGATGAATAAAATTATGAAGAATAAAAACAACTTTTCTCTTTTTTAAATTCATTAAAACATCTGTGTCTATTTCTGAATATGTTATTGCTTTCAAATGAATTGAATTAGATTGCTTTAAGTCTCAGTGATTGGTATTTATATATTTTCAATAATGTTTCCTTTAATATTTAACTTTATGCATTAATTTTTTTATTGATTCATGTTAATTTTATGTAAAATATTGCGAAGTATTTCGTTATCATTTCTAGCATTGAAAGGAAATTGAGGGATAAAATGTATACGATAGAATAATAAATAATATTTTTTATATGATTTATAATATGATAAACATTTTTATGAGCAAATTTTGTGATATCATTTGAATATACTACCATTCTTAAATAAAAATTCTATTTCTATATGATATATTATTCAGATTCTGAAATAATATTTAACCTTTTAATAAAAACATGTAATACATATTCACCTTGTAAAGGAATCAAATAACCCATTTATTAAACTAAATTTTATATGAGCTATGTGCTAGATTTATTACTTTCTTTGAATTATAGTTGATTATATTTAATCAATGGAAAATAATAAATGTGATAAATGCGTGAAAACTAATCTCAGTTTTTTAAAAAGAAATAATATACCGTAAAAATCTATAGAACAAATTTACGTGCAAACATAACTAACTATACATATACATGAGGCATATAAAGCGTAATCTATTTTAAATACTGTTGCATTTATATACCACATTGAGAGAGAATATAGTCATAGTAGGAAACTTTTTTTATATAATACACTGGGAGAAGAGGTTAAGCAAAATTGTAAATTTTAAGTAAACAGACATGAAATTAAAGAAAAGTGTTCCTGTAAACCATATAATGAATGTTTTATTTAAAAATATATGTCAGAATCAAAACCTTAAAAATTTGAACATATGAAAAACACGTGCTTTCGGTTCGAGTTCCTCAAGACAATAATAAAATAAAGAACGAAGATAAAATTAATACCATTCATCGCAAATATCAGATGAGTTATTTCGTGAAATATGGGTACAATAAATCACTTCGAAAATTTTCCATGCGTAAGAAGGATCAGAAATCTTGAGGAACAGCATATCATGAAAAATATTGCTGAAAAATTCAAAAACAACTAAAATATTACGCTGGGAAAGATTTTCAAGAAGTCGGTGTAATTACTAGAAAAGCTAGAGATAGATATCCCATGAAAATATCTGTAGTGAGTGACCAATATATTGTCCTTCAAGTGAAGAAAGCTAAAACCATTTCTCAAACGCCATTTGTCAATAACTGTTTACATCAATATGGTGATAAATGTAACCATTTATTTTGCCCTGATGCTTTTTACTAAGATAGCCTATTCACCCGGCATCTTGAACCCTGCACCAAATTGGTAATTGGTGCCACTACTTAGAGTTGTGCAAGAAGTACAAAAATCGGTCATCTTCTCAATGGTGTCGTGGCCTTGTTTCTGAAAAGAGAAATTTCACAAGCAATTTTAAAAGCCAGTTTATTTGGAGAAAGGTTGAGAACGGTTTCTTCGAAGTATTATCACGGAAAAAGGCAGTTACGTAAGTCTTGGTGATGTCTACATAAATACTTTTGTGAGGGAACATAATGAGATTAGACTGAAGTTTCGTAAACAAAGATTGTTATTATAAAGAGGTGTTCCTACTACATGTGCATCTACTTAGAGGTACCAATTGAGAACATTTTGTTTTCATGGATGGAACAATACAAGGTCACAATGGAAACCTCTGGGTACGCTGCTACTGGAAGAAAATGCCTCACTCAAACTAATTAGATACCTTAAACACTTGAATTAAATCTAATTGAATTAATATTTGTGAGATGCTTTGTAAAATTGTATCACATTATGTTTATATCCTTCAGAAATCACCTAACAATTAAAAAAAAGATGCTTATTGAAGAATGGATAGTATTATCTTTAAAAAAAAATTGAATGATCTAGAGTTGAATATGGTGAGACAGTGTGAAGGAGATTTTGCAGTAATGGGACAGCATATGCATTTCTGAGAAACATCCTCTTGTTGTTTTTTTTGGACAGTTAATTATATGTACGAGTTTAAAAAAAACTCTTTTTGTTTGATTCCACAGTATATGCAATGTATTCATATTTGTGCAATCATGCTTTCTTTATCGTTGCTTAGATACTAAATGTTGTCTCTTACTTTTTAATTGTCTACCTCTCTTATGATATCTACAAAATTATGGCAAAATAAACTTAATGCCTACATTTGGCTCACTAATATATATATATATATATATATATATATATATATATATATATATATATATATATATATATATATATATATATATATATATATATATTGATAAAGTAAGCAATGATGTTTTCAAAAAAGTCAAAAAAAGTTTTCGAGGTCTAAATCCGTGTATTTCAGGATTTGAGTTGTTTTGAGGAAAATAGTTACATAGCAACTATTCAAGTTTTTCAATTTAAACTTGCTTGATTGTGTTTACTGTGAATAAACTATATCATGATATGTATTTTAATATTGGAATATGTATGCAATTCAAATTGGATATTGGGCATGAATCTGAAGCTAAAATTCACAAATTAAAGGAAACGATAAATTATTTTAATATCTTTTCTTCAGACATTTATTCCTCAAAGTATACCTTAAAACTAAAATGATATCCAATTAAAACCATGTATCATAGGAAACTAAATTTAAATGAAAATTAAAACTAGTGAGAGAATTCTCATAAATGCATCGATACAGTAAAAATATTCGATAAATTTGTCTTTATAGTTTGATTTATAAAGAAACTATCATTAAATTTTATATTAAGATTCGTAATATTGAATTATTCAAACCAAAAAAATTAAACTTTAAATAAATTAATTTAATAAAAAAAACGTATTTTAATCTTTTGAAACGCCATGAGTGATATAGTTTGATACTAGGTTAAAATTTCAAAGCATTATTTTAATAAAAATATTTCTACATTCTTAACTGCTCAGTGAACCATATTTTGTTTGTAACATGATTTGCAATGAATTAGACGATTTATTAAAATATAATTATTTGTGAAGTCTGTAGGATTTGCTAGAAAAATATATTTAATAAAAGAAATATAGTAAAAGGTTCGAGGTCAAATTAGGAAATAAATGATGATTTTCAGCATGTAAGTATGATTCGTTGTTAGATCTTAGTTGCTGTTTGCAAATTTTTAATCAAAGTTATATTTAAATATAAATAAATATTTATTTAAATTTGGAAAAAATATTCATTAGTCTAATTCTATTATTTTTGTTATAGGATTATATATTTGTTATAGGCTTCAGTTTCAAAATGTGAATAGAAATGAGTTTATTCATATTTTAATGTCATATTTAAGATCTTAAGGTCATTCAGATTTTAATGTCACATTTAAAAACGTTAATATTAGTTGTTTTTTATGATTAATTTGCATATATGGTAATTATATTAAAAAATGAAATTTAATTTCTTCAATATGATACTTTTATTTTCTTCATCAAAACAACAAAAATCTATGAATTTAAAATTTATTAATATTTCAGAAGAATATCCTAATAAACCTACTGATTTAAGTAAATATATTTCATTCAACATTCATTTTAATCTGTAGGTATATTAGAAATTTATAATTTTTATACAACTCTTGTAAAAAAAGTACTAAGCACATATTTTACTTATACAAAAATAAGAATACTAACAAAATTATTTAAATTTAAATTTTCGGCTAGCGTTTTTTTAATTTCTGTTGATTTTGAAAGCTGGAAGTATGTATTGACGCTAATCTTTACCCCTATTGTCTTTTAACTATGAAGAAAAGAATATAAAAACGTGTATATAATATATCTGAATCCTATAAATACATTTTTGTCATCATAAGATGTGATTCTACTTTTAGCCAATTTTTTTCATAGGTTTGAAGTACGATTATAAAAGAAATGCAATCTTACACTTTCATCTCCATGTCTTTTCAATACACATTGCTTTTCAAAGAGACAGATAAGTTGACATGTGTGTTAAGATGCTTGCAATTCCTCATGGAATATTCTTAAAAAAATTTTTGTCCACCTTCTTCCGCCAACTGTATTTTAAAGAAAAGATAACAAACAAACGGCACCAATTTTTTATATCATACTCAAAAGATAAAAGAATGCCATTTCTGGTACCCTTTTTTCTCCGACATTTCAATTCAGAGAAAGCAGCCAAATTTTTCTCTGGTAACGGTATTTCATGTTTAAAATCTGGGCTAAATTCCAGGAAAAACATTTTGAAACTACCCAACAGGAAAAAGCGGAGAAAATGTTTCATATCAGAATAAAAAAAATGTGAAGCTTTTTCAAGTTTTAGTATCATACAGAGCTGTTGTCCAGATGGTATGTTTTACAAGTGAAATATATATTTCACGTAAGGCGAATAGGACATTTCTCACCAGACGTGGTTTGCTTTTTCGTATAAAATTACATTTTTTTGAAATGATAACCATTATGTGTGGCTTATTTGTGTCTCTAGAAAAGTCATGCTTTATGCATTTGAATTATTAATAAGAGATAAAAAATAATTTGAAATTAGATATAATGTAGAATTAGATATAATGTGAAATTATATATAATATAGAATAAAAGATAAAAAAATAATTTGAAATTAGATATAATGTAGAATTAGATATGATGTGAAAATATATATAATATAGAATAAAAGATAAAAATATAATTTGAAATTAGATATAATATAGAATTAGATATAATGTGCAATTAGATATAATAAAAAATAAAAGATAAAAAATAATATGAGATAATTTGAAATTAAACTTAACATGAAATGAATTGTAAGGAAAATGTTTCCTAATTTGTAAATCTTAACTCTACAAAAACCATTTTCAGTAATTTATATGATTTTGTGATTATTTATTGTTAAAAATAGAAAATGAATATTGCGATAAAATAAATTATTTTTTAATTTATTAAAGTTTTTAATTACACTGTATTTTGAACATTTCACATTTAATTTAATAAATTCAGTCATCATATTTGCGTAATATATTAACTATATTTTTTTACACTAAACCGTTTTTGATTAATTAACGTTTATTTTTGATTTAAATACTAAGCATATATTTTTTCAATTATTAATTTTAGTGTTAAAAATTTAATGGCAATGAATGCTAAATAAATTTTTTATAATATAGTAAAAAATAAAATGTATAGATGCGAAAATTTACATTAATTTTAATAGCTTACATATTTTTGCACAATTCTTCTTTTTAATAAATTAAATAAAAAAACATGATTATATGATTATGCGTAATTTAAAAGTCTGCAACAAATTAATTACTTATTTTAAACGAGTTATTTTGACTCAGAATTTCCTTTTACTTTTAAGAAATTAATGTATTCAGAAAGTTTTATATTTTTTAATTTAAAATAAGAAATATTAATTACAACAATATATGTAAAATTTCTAGCTATTGAAGAATAAAAATGATATCATAATTTTTCAAAATATTTTCAAAGCATTCTAACACAATTCATTAAAAAGTTTGTAATATTTCTTTTAAGAATATCAATATTTCAAGTTCTTAAAGGTTTAATATTGATCGATTTTTAAGTTAATTTAATTATAAAACAAATAACTGAAATTTTTGATCAATGATGGTATTTACTTAGCATTAAATGGTTCCTTAATTTGATAAAAAAAATTTATTATTATTAAAACATACATTTCAAAATATGTACAGTTTTGAAATGTTGTACTATATCATACTTATTATACAAATATAGAACAACCATTAAACAAAGAAATGTAAGCAACCTGTAAATCCAGATATATAGAAATATACAATATATTCCAGAAAACAGATGTCTCGCAAGATATTGTTAATATTTTAAAGGTATATAGATTTTTAACAGTACCTCTCATGCATAAACATAAACAAACAATTTTGCATAGTATATATGTCACTTTAAAAATGATTAATCCAGTGTGTGATTAATCTCGTTAATACGGTTAAAAAGTGATTTATGAATATAATATAGGTGATTATTCATAATCTCCATTAAATTCGGTAAATCCGATAAATTGTTAAATATTTATCACTTTTAGGGGTAAATATATATAATCCCTATATCGCAATTTGAGATGTGATAAATCCTGATTATTTTGCAGGAAATTGATATTTTAATTAGAAAAATTAAATTTTTCAAGTAATATTAGACATTATTTTAATAATAGTAATATTAGACATTATTATTTAATAATAATGACTAATATTACTATTATTAAAATAAAGTAAAATAAGTTAAAATCAAGTAATACATTATTATTTATTTAAAGCATCTTAAGAGCATGACGATGATTTGGTATAAAAAATACAATAATCTTTCAATTTGAAAATGCAATGGCATTTTTATTTATACTCAAAATACAAAATGATCAAAATTATTTAAAGAAAAATGAAATACAACTTTGTTTCAATAAGCACTTTATTTTTATAAAAGAAAATTTAATTTTAAATTAAATAATAATTTGTATTTATAGATACTTTCAGCTTTACTAGTTAAAAGATCTGGAAAAAACAATTTAGATTATTATGATTAACAAAAAGCACTTCCGGGTCAAAATAATTTAAATAAACATACTAAGAAACTACGTGTAAATTTACTTATTGCTGTAAATAAGACGGTCAATTGCTGTTTTCCAGATTTTTTTAAATTTCCACTTTGCCAAACTCATCATTAATATTTCTGCTGTTCAGAAAGATAATTTTCTTACAGAATCGAATCTCGAAATCATATTGCTTAATATAGAAAATCTTCAAGAAAAATAAATTTTCCTTTACAAATTGGGAGCAGATTTCTGGTATACCACTAAGAAAATTTTCCTTATTTTGTTTCTATAATATAAATGTCTCAGTTTTAAACTTTTACTATTATCACTAATACATTTTGTGGATTACTCATAGATCTACATATATCTTGTATTTGTAGTTTCACTGTGTCACCATTACTATCAAAGGAAAGCTTAAGTTTTGAAACTTTCAACATCACTTTTGCCAGTGATTCATAATTTTCTTTAGAACATTTTATAATTTTTCTTACTTATTCATGCTCAATTAAAATATATGTCTGGATGAAATGGATCACTTCATCATTAATATTCTAAACCACAAAATTAATTAATGGTAAACAGTTATTTAGCAATGGATAATTTATTTTTTCATTAAAATAAGCTTCTTTTTCACTCTCGGTTATATCATTTTCAGTTCTATGATATTTTTTATTTAGTCAATCGGGAAAGAAAATGATTTTGAATCTACTTTTAAATGTATCTCAAACGTTGCTTCATCAGGATGTCATTTGATACTTTCATGGAATGATATTTTTATCATAAGTTTTACAAAACACATTCTTTCAGAACATTTATTAACCAGGAATTGTTGTAACCTATTTTCAACATCCTGATTTGCACTCTGAATCAACTTTAAAGTTTATATGAGTCTAGATTTTCCATGTACAGTTTTTGAATCCTGCCCCATTACATATACAGTTTTTACTATCTGATTACTAAACACGAGATCGTTATTTCTTTGAAGTATGCTGGAAACTAGAAATCTGAAAAATGTAATTTACATTGTATACAATTTCAAGATGATTTTAAAGAGTTCCACGGTATGAGTTTCGTCATATAATCCTGATATGTAAATATTAAGACTATTAAAGTCATGATATCTTCATTTCATGGCCATTGAATTTCTTACTTAACCACATTTATTATAAGGAAACTTTTGTGTCCTTTCATTATTTTATACTGCCATCAACATGTTTAGGACACACTTAGAATAATTGAAGATATTAAGAAAATTTCGTAAATATAACTCAAAAGCATGTTACAAAAAATTTGAAATCTCAAATGTTTGCTGTTGAAGATATATATCTATTAAGCTTTCTTATTTATTTTAATATACTTGATGCCAAATAAAAATATATGAAAACTAAGTCAATATTTCTTGAAAAGTTATTTATCAATTTTGTTATTAAAATTCCATTTCTATTATTAATTTATAAAGCAATAGTGTACTAGAAGCAAAGGTTAGGTAAAGGCACAGAACTCATTAAAAATGGAAATATTTAATTGCCTTATTATTTAATGAGTGTAAGAAAATTCATTTTAAGTTTAGCTTTAGTGTTATCCAAAAATTCCAACTGCAATCAAGTGTGACGATTTTTATTTAATTAATTAATAAATAGATATGATACAAATTGCTTAATTAATTTGTGAACACAAAAGTCGAAAATTTTGCTTAAGATTGCGTGGATTAATTCAAAATATTGAATTCATAAAATGAAATTTACAAACAAACAGTTATAATTTGTAAAAATTAATGCATTTGAATCGCAAATCTAATAAAGATTTAGAAACTTAACTTAGTATGCATAAAATAAAATTTTATACAATTTAAAGTAACAGGAAAATTTAAGTACTCTGGTTAAAAGATTATTGCTAATGATTTTTAATTTAGTAAGATTAAGATAATCTATTAAAGAGATTAATTAGATACTTCATGAGAGTTTTTATTAAAAATGAATTTAAAATCTTCAAATTAATAGTAAATTTGCTAAGCGGCTTTATTTTAAATTAACTATTTGACAGAAAATTTTAATGGAATGGCATTTTGATTCCAATATGAATAACTTAGCACGATAATATATAATCAAAAAATTAATTTAATGCAAATCATGCAAGAGAATTAAAATTGTTTTGTTCATAGTTCACAAAATGTTTCATTTAATCTATTTAAAGTATTTTCATTTTTATTCTAAGAAAATGCCTATTTTCTTTTCTCATACATTATTCGTGACACTTCCTTCATTAATAAATAAAGAACTTAAATATTGATAAATAAAATTATTAATTTTGCTTAGCAAAACATTATGTAAAAGAGATCAAACATTAATTGTTATTTGCCTGTTTTTTTAATCATAAACATGCTTTTTTAATATTATAAGAAAGTGATAAAATTAAAAAAAAACATACTTTTACAGAAAAAGTTTGATATAAGCTTTTAATTACAAAGTACTGCGCAAAGTAAAAATATTACAATAATTTCAATATGAATAGTTTCTATGGGATCTTACCTTCAAATGTTAAACTATAAAAATACTTTATTCATCCATGACAAAAATATGGTAGTATTATTTGAAATTTAAATAAAATATTTGAAATATAACTAAAATATTGCTTCTTTAAAAGTCTGCCTATAACTTGGCTACCAAATTACAGGAGTGAGAAAATGAAACGTTTGTGACACATATTATCATTGTTTTCAAATTGCAGCCAAATATACCTAAGAAGGTATATTTTGTTTTACTTTTATAAAACGCTTGTTTTGAGACGTCTACTGAATAAATTTTTTTTCCAACATTGGGAAAGACTTTGGAAAAGAATCGAATATAAATTTTTCATGATGCAAGAATAGTTATCATATGCGGACTAGATCATCGATAGTTGACAGTCTCACATAAATCGATGAAGCAAAGAATCGATAAGAAATATGAAAAAACAATACCTTCAAGTAAAACAGCACATTGTGCTTTTTACTTTCATTTCGGTTTTGTCAATTTCATTTCCATCTAATTTTTTGTTCGTTGCATTTCCTTCTGTTTTCAATATACCCCAGTAGTAAAATAAAATTGCGAATTTTTAAAATTTGTGATTCAAATTAAATGATTTTTTTTTCCCTTACATCTCTAAAATATTTTATTGTTGTCTACAAAATGTTATTTGTCAATAATAAAAATCCTTTTCTTTATACAGAATTTTAATTTTTACATTAAATGCAATATATAATAAAAAAGAGAAATAAATTAATTAAAAATTAATTCTTGTGTATCTAGGCTGAATTAATATTTTGTTTTTAATTACTTTAAAAATCATTTATTAAATAATTTGTTATTCCCACAACTGCTCATTCATTGAAAATATTGCTCTGTCTTTTTTTATGTTAAATTACAATTATTACCATATCACATAATGTTTGCAAATAAATACATTATAATTATTTAATAACATGAAAATAACTCTCGCGAAAGTTAAAATAGTGGAAAACTATTTACGAGTAAATAATGCAATATTTATATAAATTGTATCTAGTGAATAAATTATGAGGAATTCCAACTTTCTTTGATCTTCTTGAGCTAATTTTCTTATACAAATTATTGGTAATATAAGCTTCGTAAAGATGCTTTCAAAGATTTAATAATATTTGTTTTCTTAATATATAACAATAGTCAGTCTTATTATAATAGATTAGAATAAAATTAAATCAAATATTAAAATAAATGGGTATAATATATATAACATATTTCATATATTTAACTATTATCACTAATTCATTTTACTACTCATTTTATAGTTTTCAATTAGAAATTTCAATAAATTTGTATAATTTTACTGAATTTGTAACTAAATTATTGTGGCTACTTTCTTTTCATTCAATTTAATTGCATAAATATATAAAAAATATTAAATAATTAAAAATCATATATATATATATATATATATATATATATATAAGTCATAATTAAGACTTGAATATTCTAAATTTAAGTGAATTCCTAAAAAAAATTTTTTTGTTTATTAATGTAACTTGCATTTTTATAAAACATACAAACTTTTGTCTTTAAAAATAATATACATAGGTGATCACGTATAATATACGACATAATGACACGCTTTAAATAGTAGAAATTGAAGTAATCTATTTAATTTTGTAACGTAAATGCATGGAGAAATAGATCAAAGAATTCCTCTTCAAAAACAATTGCAATTATGGGGGAAAACTTTGCTATCATTTTTTTATTAAAGTTGCCATTTTTTTATATAATATATATATATACATATATATATATATATCTATATATATATATACATATACATATATATATACATATATATATATATATATATATATATATATATATACAAATACATATATATATATATATATATATATGTATATGTATATATATATATATATAGATAGATATATATATATGTATATATATATATATATTTATATATATATATATATATATAAATATATATATATATATATATATATATATATATATATATATATATATATATATATATATATATATATATATATATATATATATATATATTCTAAAGAATAAATGTTCATCTGCATACTTATTCAATAATTTATAATACAATTCTAAAATTTTAGATTCAACAATAATCTTGCATATTTTTAGTATTTCTGTATAGGAAATTATTGTCGAGTATGATAGAATTGATTTAAAAAAGTTATCTATTCATCTTTTCATGTCAAGGTCCAAGAAAATACAAACAAAAGCTAAATTTCATTAATGTTTAGTTTTGAATGTCCATTTTAGCATATTCAATGTATCAAACTTTGAATAACAAATTACAATTGATTGTTGTAAGAAATGATAATCCACACTAAATCCACACAATAAAAATTTATCCCACACTAAATAATTTTAAAATTTATAAGAATTTTTATTACTGTATTTCTTTTCTTTTTTCATGCTAGATGCTATTTTATCCAAGTTACATTTTTCTGTATTCAGTTCACAAGTGCATCAAGTTTAGCTAAAATTGCTTTGAGTAACTCTCGAAGCATTTGTAATGCAGATTGCAGAGTAATCCTTGATGTATAAATAACTCTAATTTCCGTAAATTTGAATTATTCTTTCTTTCTGTATGAATAAATTTTACTTTATAGGCATTTAAATAACATTTTCATCCTATTCCGATCTTTGACACAACAGCCATTAATTGACGATCAGCCCAATGATATGATGATGAAGCAGAAAAGGAATTAAAATAAGGGTTTGTAGGGTTGTCTTCAAGGAACATTTAAACAATGGGCTGTATTATTTAAACAAGACATTAAAACAATGGGAAACATTAAAAAAAGATGTTCATTTCCCATATCTCCTTGGTAGAACTGAAAGCAACGAGTCAAATGCTGGTCTCGAATATAATTCTAATACTTTTTTGATAATAGTTTTGTACAATAAGTTGTTGAAAGCCAGCAATTCCAATAGTTCGAAGCAGGGAACTTAGTACCTTACAATTTTTTGTTGAACAAGTCATTCGAACTCTTACCCACAACTGAATCCTGCAGAAAAGTTGAAAAAAATTTTAATCGCAGCCTGTGACATTCATAGCAGAAAAACGTGACTCTCAACCTTAATTTTAAAGGTAAGTTTTTCTTAATTCCATATTTCATTGTTTAAAAGATATATTAATATTGTAGTTTTATGACATTAATGATTTAGAATCGAGACTATGAAAGAGAAACATAAATATATCGTTCGTAATACTTCATTTCGAATAATTGCGAAATGTGTTGCGTCTCTAAATTTACAAGTAGAATACTCAAAGTATATTGCATAATATTTTAAATAATTTTATTTATATTTACATCGTTTAGTTATATATTTAAAAAATCCTTATTGTGAAAATTTTTTCATATATTTTTAAATTTTTTTCATCAGTAGAAAAAAATAATTTAACAAATTTCCTTAATACACATTCTGCATTTTTGTAATCATAATTATAGTTTGTTTATTAAATTAAATATAATAAATGCTGTTTCTAGCAACAAATTATTCTTTTAAAAAGAAAATGTTGAATTTCTTTGATTAAAGAATGGCGTAAAATGTACTTTTATGATTGCTTTCTACCCTCATGACTAGGAAAAGAATAAAAGTTTAGAATATATCACCACTAAATAATTCTAACAAGTCCCCATTACAAGATGATACATAAAAT
Organism: Latrodectus elegans; assembly: GCA_030067965.1. Lineage (NCBI taxonomy): Eukaryota > Metazoa > Arthropoda > Arachnida > Araneae > Theridiidae > Latrodectus > Latrodectus elegans. Next base: position 54,068,819 of record CM057810.1, on the reverse strand, counting down.
ATCTTATTGCATAGATAAATTATATATTATCACTGTTAAATGAGAAAAATAAATTTTCATGACCTTACATTTACAATTTTAACTCAAATATAATATTGGTACTGCATTACGCATCTATTTATAATTTTTAAGTGAAATATGAATGTTTGATTTTTTTTAAAAATATTAATGATTGCCTATAGTTTTAGATTTGATGACATGAAACATAGTTTTCAACAGTGTTTAGCAACATCATCTGAGAAAATCATATCTGAAGATATGATAGTCTCAGAAAATAATAGAATTAACCTAAAGTCGTCTTTATAAGGAAAGTCATACAGCTTAATATATCTTATAAAGAGTCATATATAGAATACCATTTTCATTTCTTCTCAGACACAATTAGACCTAGAAAAATTTATGACAGATAATTTGACGCATTTGTATCTTCGATTAGGGCTCAAAATTATGAATTGGTTGTGGTTTTTAACAATTTCATTGAGTAGAAATAGAAAATTGGGAATGTATTTAACATGATAAGAGTTATCTAAACAAAATAAAAAAATAATAGAATATTTATTAAAAACAGTAAATTATTGTTAAATACTACAGATAAATTATTGTGAAATAAATTATTGTGAAATGCTACAGGTTTAGTGTTTTTAGTGACTTCATGAATTAGACTTTTCAAATAAGAATGGAATATAAAGTGTATAAATAAGTATTTAGTGTAAATTTATATATTATTTTTAAGCCTCTATTAACTGAAAAGTATATAGATGATGAAAATTAAAAATATCTTATTGAAAATTTATTCCGTTCATACCACAAAACTTCGCAAATGTTATATATTGAAGTTTATGAAAAACAAGAATTCAAACAGTATTTGTGTACTTAAAGTGCATGTCTTGAAAAGTACATTATAAAAGTAAGGCGCTTCTTACCAAATGCAATAAAATGAAAATAATTCAATTGTTTAACGATGTAATTAGCGTACAACAAGGATTGGCACAAGGTGCACGTTATTTAAGAAGTATAGATTTTTAAATTATTATTTATAAAAATACAAAACTGCAATGCTTGAAGAATTAAGCAAAATAATTTATAAATCTAACTGATACTTTAAATACAAACTAGTTTATTATCCTTAATTTTATTAAAATATTTCAAATTTTATTTCGTACTGAGTGTAAATTGAAATCACGAAATTGAATTTCGTAAATTGAAATCACGAAAAAGAATTTACAAATATTCGTTAACACTGCTCCAAAAAAAAAAAAAAAAAAAAAAAAAAAAAAAAAAAAACTACAGTGAAATTAATTTTTAATATCTAATAACTTTACGTAACATTAAATTTTAAACACATATAGGCTTTTGTTTACGGTTCCATTATAAATAATATCAATTAATTCATGTACATATAATACAAAAACCAAAGGCAGTTAAAATTTATTGATTATTCCATTTTAAATTTGTAATAATACCATTTGTAATAATTATTCCATTTTAAATTTGTAAAGGAATAATATAAATCTTGATCATTTTTGTAATTACATATCTATCTACATACTTATCTATCTTTACACACACGCGCATACACATTTTAACATTATTTTATATAGTAACTAATATTTTATACTGTATGTGATAAATAATTTACCTCTTCAGAAAATAATGCTAAATTACAGAATTAGGTGAATAAAATTCTGAGAATTTTTCGTTTGGCTGTAGTTTTTTTATAAAGAATGAAGGCATATATCAGAACTTTTCCATTCAAGTACACACACAGTAACACACACACGCACACACACACAAACACACTCACACACGCACACACACACAAACACACTCACACACGCACACACACACAAACACACTCACACACGCACACACACACAAACACACTCACACACGCACACACACACAAACACATTCACACACGCACACACACACAAACACACTCACACACGCACACACACACAAACACACTCACACACGCACACACACACAAACACACTCACACACGCACACACACACAAACACACTCACACACGCACACATACGCACACACACACACACGCACGCACGCACGCACACACACACACACACACATACATATATATATATTACACTTCTCTAAACTGACCTAGAGATACCAAGAAAAATATGTAAGGTAAATGATTAAATCTGTGGTCATATGAGATTACATAGTAGTCATAATTATGCTCTGAGTATAAGTTATTTTCCCTTCACATAAATAGCATTTAATGCTTATATAGCACTTGAGATTTCCCACCATGCATATAGAAAAGATCTATGAGATGCCAATGATATTTTTAACAGTGCAAAACCGGGGATCGTTAAGGACCTAATTATCGATTTCCATTGTCTAAATTTGTCACTATGAACAATAGCATTACTGTTTGGTGCATCATAGGTGCTTTTAACTTTTTACCACACAATGAGTCCTGGAAGGTCTTCGTGCACACTGAATAGGAAGTAGCGCTTTCCATTTTGTGTCAGAGAAAACGGACTGGCATATTCAATGGTTGACAGTGAAGATCCTTCTCCCAATGCATGCGAGATCCAAAACTGGTTGTCTTAATTGTCAGATAAATCTGAGTGCACGTAAAATATACGGAGCAGCTTACATAAAGTGTATTTAATTAAGCGGGTTCCAGCAAATGAGGTACTTTTGACCACTCAATGCAGGGCAAGACACATGAAGTTTTACCATCGTCATCATACCTGAACCACCAAATAGCACCGAGAATTGCTGGGAGAATAATTTCGTTTCTATCTGTGGAAATATATTTTCATTCAACTTATACGGTTGTGAACCTGACTTCAATTGATACTGCGTTAAATTGATCCGAACCCAGTATCATAGTTTAGAATGGCATAGTGTTTGATATAAGAATGCTTATGGTACACACTGACGACAGTTTGACAGTGTTTCACAATATCTGGATGTTATATAATGTTGCACAATATCTGGATACTAATATTCTGCCTTGTTTAAAAGGAATGCCTAACATAATTTAATCTAGAAAGACAGGTTGGGTATGACACGATGAACTCTTGACGGCCTAACTAGATATGACATCTTTTCTTTGCCAGCAAAATCTCCACATCTACTATAAATTATCTGCATTTAGCAAAGGATGTTGTTTAAGAGTAATGTACGTATTCAATCATCAATGGCCTGCTTTGTAATATCCTTCAACATATAGATCTGCCCGAATAAATTTCTTTGAATAAATTTCTGTGAATAAGAAGTAATTGTAGTTTTTTTATAAGAGAAGCTAATTAATATTAAGTTAACGTAAAATGTTTCTGTGATGATATAAAATAAATTTGCTAGGTATCAGGTCTCGAAAATAATAGCTATGATTCAACACGGTAAAGATGGTCTATATGAGACATAAATCAAGGGATGAAATGCTTTCTCAAATATGAGAGAAGCATTCATTTTAAAAATGTTAAACACAGTTAATGAGCTATTTATTTTCCAAAATAATACCATTCAGTAAGTATTTAATATTTAATAGTTCAGCATATTTTATTTAATATAATTTAAAATCACAAATGATTTTGTAATGTATACCATATTAACTTACAACAAATCTTTAAAAGTATAAATAAGCCAGTATAAGAAAAATGGATATTTTTTAAAAATATTTTTTAATTGGAATTTTGCTTTGTCATAAAAAAAAATCTAAAAATTTGTTTTCGAAGAATAACAGTGCAGAAGAGAGGTCAAATGTGACGAAACTGTTTCCAAATCCCCTATATTTATTGACATTAGTGCCTATATAAGGGGGTTGGATTTTATAAGTATATTTTATTATAATAATAATGTAGCAAATATATGTTGATAAACCAAAAAATGTAAGAGAGAAATTTCAGTATGCTAGAAAAACAATTTTTAAATAAATAAGTATTATAATTTTTTAAGTCTCCAAGATTAGAAATCACTTTCAATAAAAATATTTTATTCTCAGTGAATGCAATTTATCACAGTTATTAAAATCGCTTTTTATAATACTATTCCTTTAAGTGATGCTGTAAAATTTTTAAGCGTTTTTAATGCAATGCTAAAATGTGCTAAAAAGAAAAATGAGTTATGTAAAATTTTATTAATTTTAACTAAATGGTTTTGCATGAATGAATATATTTGGCAGTTTGTTTTGCAGTTGATGTTTGTTTATATGTAGCCACTTACACTTCATATTTTATGATGAACATAGAAAAGCCTGTGAAAAGGTAAAGATAAATATATTTATTCTTAATAATAAATTTAATCATAAAAATAAGAAAAACAATATTAAAATTTGTTAAAACAGCTTCTGAAATATTTAATTCTTGTTAATCACATATACCAATCTATCAAAAATGTAAATTTTTAAAATCTGCTGTTCTAATATATGCAACTAATATATGAAAATAAATATTTGTTTATTGTGAACAATATTAATAATTATTTCATTATTTTTATTTGTCTGTGTAGCTTACTTATTTAAATGACCTTCAGGAAGATAAAAGTAAAAATGACTTTAACATTGTGTTTAATCCATCAAGAAGAATTTTATTCACCTAAGTGTACAATATTTTTGCTGTAATTTTAAATGGGAAATTGTGATATAAATTCTTAATAGTTCTATTAATTTAGATTGCAACATTTATTTTTACTATCCATTTCTTGTTGTACGTGTTGATAATTAATGAATAAATTGACTTGCCTTAATGTGCTTGGGTAATAGATTGCTGACAGCTACTAAAGAGGACCAGTTGGAAATGATTCAAAATCCAAATAATTAAACATAGGATAAATCTAGTGACGTTTAGTATGAAAAAAGAATTTCTATTCTTTTTGAAAAAAAATATTCACTTGTCAGTTTTCACCCAATATCTTTTGTATACTAAAATGTTTTCCTCACTCTTATCAAAACTGTTTTCTTAATGGATTTCGAACCAATTTTCATTTTAAAAATAGTTGTCTTTTATGGTTACGTTACTTTAACTCATTCCAAAAACTTTTGGTTTTATTTGGTATTTTTTTTCATATTTTTTCTATTTTTTTAACTTTACAACAAACACTGGATACAAAATTTGTTTTCTAGCTTCCCTAATTTTTTTTTATATATATAGAATTCATTATCTTCCATTGATAAAAAATGGGAACAATATTTCTGCTTGCGTTATACCTGTTTAATACTAATTTTTTTCTTAAACATTAAGTTATTTGATATTTTCACAGAATTTATTTAAATTATATAGTATTGCTAGAGAACTAAATATTAATTATTTGATTATATTTATAGTAATTCAAATTTACTTTCAAAAACTATTTTGAAAATAATATTTGATACAATCATTTCTTTTGAGAACAACGTTTGAATCTTAATGCAAAAATTTGAGAATTTAAAATTATTAAAAAAAACGGGGTCTTTAAATGGTATTCAAATGAAAAATACAACACAATAATTTGACAGTATAATATGTTCTGGTTTATTTGCATTAAAAGTAGGTAGAAAAATATTAATATTTTAGTTTATTCATTGAAGGTAAATTTTAATACCTGAAGTAATTTGAAGAACAAAAATATTAATATTAAAAAATTTATAGTTAGTGGAAAAGATAATCATTTAATAATAGTTTAAAGTTTAAAATAGTAAATATCGAAACCTATTAATAAAAAGCTTCAATGTAGAGAATGAAATATGCTATAATATTCTCAAAATATGAAAAATATTCATGGACTATAAGATAAATATTAAATTTTGGTGCCTAATTACATTGAACTAAGTTGCACTTTAAATCTATACAAAAGTGCTTTAATAAGTTATTTGCTTGAGAATTATATATTTTAATTTATTAGATTTATTTTCAACTATATGTAACTATAATTGTATTTAACATATAATTAACATTACTGGCGTTGTCATTTAGCATACCTTTGGTGATGTCAAAAAATAAATATACAGTATCAAAATGTAGCATAAATAACCCGATAAAACAGCTATCTATAATTAAAATTATTTAGTAATACTTAAAATATAATAAATATATGAAATATTTAGTTTTACTTGATATAATTTAAACTTAATCGTAAAAACATCTAAGTTAATTTAAATGAAGGAAATTCTAAATGTTATTAATCTATAAAAATTGAAATAAAATATCTATAATTTTTATGGTAAATATATGTAATAATTAAAATAGAATATCTTTTAATTAGGAGCATGTAGTTTCAAGTATGTATTATTGATAAGAATAACAATTCAAATATTTGTTGAAAGATTATATGTTTAACATTTTATTCAGAAAAAAACTTGAAATTTCATCAATTGACATTAAAATTAAGTTTCAAAAATACGAGAATATATTCAACTTTAAGAAGCTTGTAAAGAAGTAATCTCTCTAAGTAACTATGCCAAAAATATTCAAGAATAAAATTCGGTTATCAAAAATAGGAGTAACGTTTCGACAACTGGGAAGCTAATTTCTACAGGAAACACAAAAAAAAAAAAAAACATTCAGTTTTAAAATGCACTCAAAATTAAGTTTTCTTATTTAAATAAGCTCATGTGCTTTCGTTTTCCGGGCAAGATAGTTACAGGGTATTAAGTGAATAATTATGAATAAAATCCATGATTTCGGGTAAAGTCCACCATCTTTAGAATTTTACATCAGTAGTATCAAAAACTATCACAGGTGTATTGCTGTGAATATTATAAATTCCGTGATTACCTTACTATGAATATAAACAATACTAAGTTTCTATTTAATAATAAAATATAAAAAGATTTATCTATAAAGTAAAATAAAATGTTCAATCACATACGCATACATATTGCAACAATATATGAAATTTCATACCTTCTCTTTGAGATTATTAATTTATTTTTACTAAAATTTACACATCTTTGTGTGCATGTTAGTAAAATATTCTATAGCATCAGGATAAATATCATAGGAAAAGAATAAAACAATTCTTAACGTCTTGATTTTATAGTAAAATGTTTGAGGTAAATGCAAGTTGAAAATCATTGATAACTTTAAAAATGCGAATTGAACTGAAACTTATTCCTCACACTCATATATCATAGATGATATAAGAAGTAAGTAAAATTTATTCAATGTTCTCATCATCCTTAGTTTCTACTTTGCAATAAATACTAAACAAAATGAGCTGTGTGAAAAGCCATAAATATAAAATATAGAAAATACCAAGCAAACAAGCTCCGAGTACTTGCGATGATAAATGAATAATTTACAACATTTATGAACATTCTATCTTACCTTTCACATGGTATGAGTTTTTCTGCTCCATGATACCAATACGATTATCTATAAGGTTAATCATCTCGTGATTTTCCCAGTAATTTTGGAGGAAATAAATAAATGGTTGACAAAATATTAGTTCAAGTTGAGAATGTTCTTTCAAAAATATTCCCTTTTTAATTCTTTAAGAATAGCAGTCATGAAATGAAATCAAGAAAAAAGAGCAATCATGAAATTGATTGCACCTACAAAATTTAAAATATATTAAAATTATTAACCATTTATACTTTTTAAATGGAAATATTTTTAGTCATTCAACTCAACATTTAAAAGTTAAGAATATTTAGAAATCTGTTAATCTATTCAATGAAATTTTACACAGCTTTTTTAAATATAATTTACTCTTAATTAAATTTCAAACATATATTTTATCTTCATATTTATAAGATCAAAAAAATAAAAGCAGTTGACAGATTAATAAGAGTATTTTAGAAGATAATTATGAATCCTTATCTACCCAGTTTGCTATTAAACAAAATTGAAAGATTCACACAACTAAATTTAATGATTTTTATGAATTGATACTCAACAATGTTTATATTCAACATTAAAGGAAGCTCACATTTGATAAAAATCTTTAGCTGCTAATAATAATTAATGTTAGTCAACAACTTCATTAATGCTAATACAATATTTTGTTAGCATATACATGTACTAATCTTATATTTTATTCAATTTATATAGAAACAACTTATTTTAGTTCTACTAAGTCTATATTGTAAATCTTTAAATTATCATAAATTTTATTTTAAAAATTAAAATTTGAAATTGTATCATGTGCTAAACCTGCTTTAATACGATTTCTTTTGGTTTCATTCTAACTGATTTTAATGGTAGATAATGCAAAATAAACGAAATATTTTATTTCTACATAGTACCATAAAGTTTTGCGTAATAGCGTATAATCACTATAATTATTTTTTATATCCTTAGGGATAAAATATAAAATGTACACACATTGTTAACAAAAAAGAAAATATATGCAGTTATTTTATCATAATAATTCAAAAATAGTTTTTCTATGCCTTTTATTTAGGAGACATGGTCAAATAATCTTAATAATCTAAACAGAGTTAATAAAATTGGATTATAATAGGCTAAGTATCATAAACAGAACTTTTGTTTGAACAAAATATCAAATTCTTTCTTCGAATAACCTAATTGACCGATATAAAATTAATGGTTTGCTTGTATAATCTTTTATTTCTGAAAGAAAATGAAAAATAACTATTAGCTAAAACTCAAAAGCATTTTTTATCCCGCGTGGATAATCGAAACATAAAAATCGTATGACTTGAAAAAGTAATAAAAACAGAATTATGAGTAAAAAGAGTGGTTTGTTTGTTAAACTTGGTTTCAACTATATTTGTTATGTATGTGTGTGTTGGATATTTAGTTACTCTACAAATATAAAGAGTAAATAAAGCTTTAATTTTTAAGAAAATAATTTTACATATATTATTAGTATTCTTGAATGTCATGCAGTATATACGAAAACGAGAAATCTTGTGAAAAGATTATTTGATTATGATAAATTAAAATCTTTTATGCCCAAAACATTAATCAAATATATTAATAAAAATTATCTCAACTCAACTTTTGCACAGGAGGGCTAATTAGACCGGGACCAATAGTTTAAAGTGGATTCCGAACCACTACGAACATCCATACTCAATGTGAGATTCGAAACAACGAACTTTTGAACAGAAGACAAGAGCGCTAACCATTCGGCTTCCAGCTCGGGTACGAGGAAGAAGATATTAGTTTCAGTTAATTTCTCTCATCAAGTTTATGATCTCAAATTCAATTTCGATTTATCAAACAAAAATACATTTTTTTAATAAATTTCAAATCAAATATGCAAATATTATTTGATTTCAATGAAAATATTTCAATTTTTTGTTTGAGCATCATTTATCCAATATAGATTTTCAATCGTATTAAAAATTGTACAGTTGTCTTTTATAAACAGTAATGAATATTAAGATTTTTTATATATTTGAAAATCTATATATATTATAAAATATTTATTTCTTTTCGGAATGAAAAAAGAAAGGAAAATAATAATAATACAAATATTTAAATTGTATAGTTTAAAAAATAATTCTTAACTGTATCGGGTGTTTTAGTTTACTTTAAGAATAAATTTTTAAAATGAAATACATAATATGTGTAATAGGAAACATTTATACATATTTTTACCGCTTTTCTATTCAAATTATCCTTTTTTTAACATAAAATAGTGAAACACAGTCTCAATTAAACTAAGGGAGTTTTCACACGCAATTTATATATTATCATCATCCATACTTATAACTCGAAAACATTTTGTGCACGTTTTCTGAGAAGAATAATTTTTCTGGTTTGGCAGATTTATTCAAACAGTAGAAAAAGATCTTTAATTCAAAAAACGCATATTTGTTACTAAACATTTTTAAGCCAATCTTCATTTATTTATAAATAAGAGACTAATTTTTTTTTTTTTTTTGCTATTAAAATATAATACATTGATATATTATTCATTGAAGATGTAAGAGTTGTTCATCCAACTTCTGTTATAATACAAATTTGTTAAAATGTACTTATAAGTTTAGAGTTTTTCTGAATATATAAGTACAAATTCTTAATTTAAATTTTAGAAAATTTCATTGAATTAGAAGATTTAATTATGAATTCAAACAAATACGAAAATAAGAAATTTAATTTAACTTTAAATAAAGAAATTTATAATGAACAAGATCAAATTAATCTGGATTCAAAAGACAGTTATGATTAATACATATAGTCTCTTTGTGCTAAATATAATGTTATCTCTTTGTATAAAAACTAGTATGATTGTAAGATTTCATAAAAAGTTTGTGTTAATTGAGATAGTTTAAATATTAGAAAGTAAATATTTGATAAATTAAAAGAGTGCAACATTTGAAAAAAAATAGCCACATGTAACAGTATTAAGCAATTAGTAATGAGCAATTAGTACTAGTAATGAGCAATTCCACCTATGTTTGTTGCTTTTATATTATATTAAGCACAAGAATACAAATTCACTCAACGAATAATTTTCTTTAAACTATAAATTTCATTAATTTTCTTTAATCTAAGTTAGTTTTTAAAATAGTAATTTATTAATAAAATAAAGTTTGAACGTTTTGTTAATCTCATTAGTCTACTGAAAAGATAATATAAATGGAAATAGTATAATTTTCTTTATTTGTAACGTGTTAAACCAAATCTTAAGTGTACAGTATATAATTAAATTTTGTTTTTCAAAATGTTTTCATTTGTATTTGCTTTAATGCTTTCAGACGAAAAGAAATACATTTACTTTGTCCTGGAACTCTTTTCTTTTACTCTCAGAAATAAAAATTATTTGTGGTTCCTATTAATTTTAAAGTGTATAGGATTGCTATGTTTTTTATTTCTGAATTTTATAAGCACTTTATTCGAGTATAATAAAAAAGTGAAATAAATTGAGTGTATAGTGAAGTTTGAAATGAACAAAGATTTATCATATGAGTCAGTAACAATAATTTAATATATGAATGAAACCTATGACTAATAATTTAATGGTAATTTATTTTAAAGGAATCCAAATAAAATATGTGATCAATATTTAAATAATTTCGTAGCATTTTGTTTGCTTGATTTATAATTACATTCTACTAAGTAAATGTACTTTATAAAACACATGTTATTATAAACAATATTCAATTAATTTGAAGAAATTGACAAGCATTTGGATAAAAGAATTTCCATTAAAAAACTAAAATCGGAGATAAATATTTTATTATTACTGGCATCTGCTTAACTTATTTTAGGCATGCTACTTTTAATATTTTTGTAGTTGCACGTATTTGCATCTTTATATAAAAATGTTATGTTTTATTGAAATTTTAACAATTAAATAATTTTCCCAACATATTTTAATTGTTGTAAATTTTTAATAATTCATATTTTTACGTAAGTGTATGTTGAATAGAAAAGAGCTAAAATTGTATTTGATTTTTTTTTGATTCCAAGCTGATCTCATTGAATGCAAAGTTCACTACCAAAATTACAAATAAATAGTAAAATATTATTACTGTAATTATGAAATAATTTATCAAGAATTATTTGCAGCTTTTATACGATGGATGATATGAAAATCATTTCTATATTTAGTATATAATTACTTAAATAAATATCGACTTATTTCTTGATAAAATATTATAGAAATTATCAATAAAAGTGAGTTTAATTATTCAAAAATTTTAATTCTTTATGTTTGTTTATATTTAATTTAATTTTTTTTAATTGTGTAGTTTAATTACATGCAACTGAGTTAAAATACTGAATTTATTAATTGCATGGGTTTTTTAAGTCAATGCTTTATTTTTCTATGAGATTAAACAAATTTCAATTAAATTTATCCTAGTCGAAGTAATTATTTTAAAAATACTCAGAGGTTAATTCATTTTCTTGCTTGAATGTAAATTGTTGAATTAATTTTATAATTCGTTAAGTATTTTTGCTAATATTTCTGTAAAATTAAATGCATTTTATTGGAAATATGCATGAATACCAAATGGATACATAAATGGTGCGCCGGCTTTTATGTATACTTAAATGGTGAGAAAATTCATAACTAAGTATGATATATAAAATCCAGAATTATCATAATGAAAAAAGTAAATTTTATCACAAATCAAATAGTAAATTTGTTTGCCTTTGAAAAACATCGCATATGAATCACTATGTTGTAAATGGGCCATAAATTATGACCCAAGAACGGTGGGTATAAGTTTTTCAAAATAGTTAATGTAATTTAATGTTGCAATTGACAAATAGGATGTACAAAAGAAAGTACAGAAATATCATCTCTTCAGAAATTTCTGCTGTTGCCATCAAGTGCAATTAAAAACTACAGAACTTACATCAGCTCTGTGTTTTATACTGAAAAATAGATAATTCACAAAACTAATGATGAATAGACATAAACAATGATTTGTAAATTAAACTATAAATTTTTATTTAATAAAAATTTAAATTATAATCTGCAACTTTTATAAATAGCATTTCATGGGTTAATTTCCTGATTATGATGTACATAAGGATAATGCAATCTTTTATTACATTTACATCAAAATCTAATCAAAATACTTACTTTTCATGTAACTCTCTTTCGGCTAACTAAGAATAAAAGTGTCAGTAATTACAAAATGTTATCTGATATATATATATATATATATATATATATATATATATATATATATATATATATATATATATATATATATATATATATATATATATATATATATATATATATATATATATATATATATATATAACTGTGTCCTCAATCTCATAAAAAGGTAAAAAAAATATAGCTCATCAGTTTACTTTTCAGTCAAATGTCTTGAGGGCAGAGCAAACCCATGCATTTTTCTTCAAATGTCAAAACATTTAATGAAATAGTTTTTAGCTTAAAGCATTCATCTATAAAGTTAAAAATAATTTGTGTACAGAGTGAAAAAGCCTTATACTGTATAAATTAGACTTTGCTTAATCACTCGTCCAATATTTATTGAAAAGTGTCAGAGTAATTGAAAATCATAATAAACTTATTAGCTAACCCTAGTTCAAAGAAAAACACATCCAGTGGTTGCTTTTCTAGATATTGCAAGTAAATGTTAGATAATAAGTTACCATTTAGGCTGCAATGATATTAATTTGCTTAATTTTCTGTGCCAAATGATCATTTTATTTATATCAAAATCGCATCTTGGGATCGTTAGCGATACTATCCAGAGGAAAACGTGTACCATCGTAAAATCTTCTTGTCTTCATCCTGTGAAATTAAAATAAGAATCATCAATAACATTGAAATTCTCTGAAATAAAAATGTCTTGTTGTCATTCAACTCAAATTGATTTATTGAATCTTGTAAAGAAATATGTGTAATGTCTCCCACAGGATTCAATACAACCAAGATTTCTCATTCCGGATTCCATAGTGAATCTGCGTAAAAATTTGTTTTGATGTTTTGTGGAAACTATAACAATGATGAATTGGATGCCATTCACATTTCCGATTAAAGCATCGTTCATATTGATTGTATATTATTTTTTATGAAGTTAAAAAATAACATACAAGCAACATGATAAGGACAATCACGTTTGAAAACATCTCTTAGAGTTTGAAGATATTTGATAAAATTATACGAATTTTAACTCAATAAACAAACATTCCAAAAAAAATAATTTCGGAAAGAAGTATCTTAGCTATATATTAATAGTACTCACATTAAGGCGACGAAACCTTCAATGGCTGGTTACGTTCGATATCTGAGATCTTTTTATTGGAATCCCTGGTGCTATCGGCGTACGTTACGGTGAATGTTTTACTGCGGATGAAGTTTTTTGTGATTTCTTTTATAAACATAACTATTGTTTTTATGCTTCTAATTCTCACTAATTCCGAGTTACTTATTAACAAATGTGATGTTTGTCGTAAGAAAAACGCTTAAGATATAAGACCAAACCACAAAAATGAGTTTCTTTTACCTTTCTCTTGATTGTCCAATCTATTAACAAGTTGTTAAAAAGTGCGTTAGCATTCAATATAAATTTGGTGGTTTCTTTTATCTGTAAAACTGCAAATCAGACACATATCTGGGAACACAAGGAATTGTTTATCAATGGAAACCAATGTTTGTGTCACAGATATCTATCAGTCACTGTTTTTGCATTCCGTTGTGATCTTAATAAACATTCTAGCTGTAGATAGATGCCATTGTAGGTAGATTCCCTCTTATTATCGTCAAATAGACACAATGCTACAAATATCACATTGAATATTTTTGGTTTTATTCAAAATTCATGTATGCAATAAGGAAGCACAAGCTCCTTCTAATACATATGAGCTCTTAATAACACTAGTGTTTCAAAAGAAATTTCTACAGTCAAGTAAGTACAGCCACAATATAAAAGCAAAAGAAGTTTGGATTATGTAGTAAATCACTTCTTAATATTCATCTCTTGAATGCACAAATATAATAAACTGATGCTGTTGCAATCTCAAGACACACATGTAAAGAGTAAACTTTATTACAAAACATTCTTCCTTAATATTTTAATATTCTGACTATATATTTTAATAGAGGAAATATTAAAGTATAGTAAGACACGTGATGTCCTCTATACACTCAAAAATATTATACAGACTAAAAATTTACAACAAAATAAAATAAGTCCAAGAAGTTTTTTTATTTAATTCTTATTTTTTAAAATAAAATAAGTGCAAGCAACTTTTTTGTGTTATAAAATCCAGGATATTCAAATGTTAGTATACGCTTTCGTACACAAGTGTATTACAGATATTTTTTAAGACAAAATGCAATGGAAAGTTTATTAGCCTGTCAGAATAACATATTATTATAAAGGTAAATCTAAGGGTTATTCTTGAGAATTTATAAAATTTGATAATATTTAAAAGGTAAATATTTAAAATGTTTCATTTAGAAACTAATCTAAAATAACTATTACAAATACATTACAATAAAATTGTACATAAAAAACGAATTCTTTTCTAAAATTGTGAAAAAAAAAACTAGATAAAAATCATAAGTATTTAAATTTTTATGTGATATTAAGCAATTTTGTAACCAAATTCATTTTGTGTATATTTTAACTTTTAACCTTGCATCATGGTCCACAAATGTCTTCTTTAACAATGTTTTTATAGTTTATTGGTTCTTCAATTGTTTAATAATAAAGACAACCAAGACTAAAATTAATATGCCTAGATGAATATTAAAATTCTTTCTCCTAGAAAAGAAGTAAATATCTCCCAAATATTTTATTTTATTTTTCAATCCTTGCCTTATAATATTTTTGAATTTGTATCAATAAAAGTAACAAAATAGCATTTTTACATACAGCTACAAAAGGAATTTTTGCCCAAGGAATTCCTTTTATTCACATGTGATTTTCTTTGCTTCCTATTCAAGAGCATTTTTATGGAATGGAATGTACGATAAATGCAGTGATTCATAGTAAATGAAAACAAAATATTGCTTAAAAAACTTTCTTCAGACGGATAAAATATTTATGTTTTAATAATTAAATATATTTAATAATTTTAGTATTTCTTAATATTTAAATTAAATTTAAAATTTCAAAATTTAGCTATTAAACATATTTATTTATTAAATAGTTTGCTAATTATGTATTAAAAATGAGTTTTTATTTCACATAAATAGTATTGTAAAATGAAAATGTTAATAAATTTGCTGGGGAAAATCTTATTTAACTGATAAGTAATTTAATGAATTTTATGTAATTATTTTTTAATATTTTTCGATAAACTTATTAATAATTTTTTCTTTGTCTCATTATTTAATGAAAAGTATTATTTTTTAAGCTCAATATATTTTTCAAAGGTTATTGTTAATTTATGAAATTATCATTAAAAATAAATAGAAATAAAAACGTTAGTATAACTTGATCATAATTAAAAATCTTAAAGGCGATTTACCATGGACAGGAATTTTTAAAGATAAAGGTTTCGAGTTCAATCCCAGTCATTGTTGAAAAACAGAGAATTACTTGAATACATCTTCCAATATCTGTAAAAATACTTTCAGAAAGCAATTTACGTTTTGCTAAAATAATTTACTGTTTAATAATTATTTGTAATTAATAATTAATTTTAATATCAGAAAAAATAATAAAAATTAATATTCTAGTCTGGGTGTGTAATTTTCATTGGAAACAATACATAACTAGACAATATGATTAACGACTTAAATCATATCTTAAATTATATCTTGATTTATTTTTGATATTGTCGATAATTTCTGTTGCATTAACAGACTTTATTTCGTAAATTTTCACCATGTATAATGCAATGGTACAACAATAAAATGAACATATATATAAAAGCTTCCAGTAAACAACTTTTGATTTTACGAAATACTATATCCCACCCTAACTACTTTCTCTCATCTCTGCAATTAATGAACGGTTTTCCTGCTTTGAAATTCAAGAGAATAAGGCTCTTTTACGTATTAAAAATGCTTAGTTTTATTGATATCAATATGGCTGCATCCGAATTTGTATTATAAGATAATAGTTCTGGCTATTGTTTTTTTGTTTACTCTTTAATACATACTGTTTAATAAAATCAACCTGCGTGATAAATAACTTTTTTTATGTAAGTAAAATAAAACATTGTGTCCTCTTGGAGAGCATATTTGCATTAGTTTCATTTTTTAGCATTTTTATTTTAGACTTTAAGATGAAAGCCTTTAACTGGTTTCAGTAAAATTTTGATCAAATTGTAATATAACGGCTAATTATACTTTAATGGAATTGATGATTAATTTATTCCTTTTAAAGTTCTTAAAAATATTAAAAGAAAGTCAATTGTATGATTAAAATAAATATTATTTCAGTTCTTAATTTATGTTCTTATATCGATTAAATATATTAAATAAAAATAATACAAATTATAATTATGCAAAATCATTACATTGGTAGTAATTTAATTTTAACATGATATATTGTGGTCAGTAAAATTAATTAATATTTCAACATGATATACTTAAATATAAAAATTGTGAGATAATTTTAGTTGAAATGTAAGGAAAATGCTATATTTGGCCAATGGCTATCCTTATCAATTATCTCTCTCTCTCTCTTTCTATATAATATATATATATATATATAATATTATATTTTATACTTACTAGTTGCTTAAAACTTAAAATGAACACATTTTTCTTCAATAAATCCTCTGTCACCAATTACAGTTGGTATTTTTTTATCAACAGTAATTGGTGAAACTGGTATTACCAATAACATTAATTTAAAAAAAAAAGTTTTTCTAAGCTGTTCCTCTTTTGAATATATAAAAAGAGTTCATAAGAATAAAATTAAATATAAAATGAATTTATAACATATATTGATTAATAATTTTTTAAAATATATAACACTTTTTTATATGTAGTATGTTTCAAAATATAGAACAAAAGTTGTAACACTTATCAATAAAAATGTACTCACATTAACAACGTACAAGTGAAACAAACTGTTAAGAAGTCAATTTTTACTGCATTTTCTTTTTCTCAATCAAATTAAGGAAGTGGTTAAAGAAATCTAAGAGAAATAAAGAAGATTATTGGCTCAATTCTCAAGAAACGATATCCAATTTCGACTACCATCTTAAGTTGTCGACGGCTGGGGAATATCGACCACTTTTAATTAACTATTAAGACCGCTTCTACCATCGTTAGATAGCTACAACAGATTATCAGATAATTTTCTATTTCCGAGTTTAATGTCTTGCCATTTAAGGTTTTGCTAGAATGACAACGCTCTCTGTTAATGAAAGCAATAATTAAGTACTTAGATTTACCTTCCTTTATAATACGCTTGTGTTTACTGGAACTAAATGTTTTGAAATCAAGTTGTTCCTTGTTTTGAACAGAATTTAGGTCAAAAGAAAATAAAAACTTCAGTCGTTTTGCTTAGTGAACACATATATATTTTGGAAAAAGTTTATTTGCAAATATCTCCCGTATATATTTATTTGAAGATTAGAAAAGAAAATATACTATCAAAACTTGTGACTTCAAGATTTTTTTCAATATATTAGATTGCAAATATTTTTTTAGCAACTGCATATATTTTCCTAACATTTCGTTATAAATATTTATGGTTAGAAAAATAAATTAATTTGCTTATTGTATTTAAATAAAAAATATGCCATGGGAAACTTATCATAAAATTTTTAATTTCTTGTACATAATCTATTTTTTATTTCTCGTAAGTTTTTGTTAGGTAACATTCGAATTTATTTATTTTATATAAATATTCTCATTTTTCGAAAAAAAAAAATTCTAATGGCACATTACAATTATCGTACCATAAATGAATTTATTTTGAATTGTATTATAAGTGAATTAGTATTATTTGCATGCAGTATATATTATATATAATAAATAAAATTCCAGGTAAAATTCATGTAATTCCCATCTGCATATAGCTTTTGTATATATTCACTTACAACATGATTACTTTTAATATATTTTTAAAGAAACATTTATGAAAACTGCAACTATCTAATTGAAAAGTGAGATCTCACAAAGCATTTTATTGTTATCGTGATGTGAGAAATTAATTAATTTTTTAATGTTTAATTATAATTTTTATAGAATAGATAATTTACAATTCTCATTATTTGAAATTTGGAATTAATTCTTATATATATAAATATATATATATATATATATAAATATATATATTACTTTATATGCAATTCCATTCTGTTTCTTAATTGAATTATGTTAGTTAATATTTTTGTAAAGCATAATTATTACTTAAAACAATTTTAATAAATTTTTAAAATAATTTATAGTTTTATACAAAAGCATTGTAGCTTGTAAGCCAGTGTTGTATGACTTACCGTGAAACACGAAATATTTTGTACAACTATTATTGATGCAAATAAGTAAAACAAGTAGTAAATTATTAACAAATAAAATGATAAATTCATGACTTTAAGATATTTACAAAGTACACTTCAGGCCATCCAAATTGCAATGCAAAGGAAGACAAGAAATATCACAACAAAATTTGTTTTCTAGATAACATGTTGTTCAAGTATTAAATGATTAAATTCATAGACGTCTTTGAAATCTGGTTCCTACTAAAATCATTAGCCAGAGTAGCAGCCACATTGTTAGAGATCTTTGCTGCCACACACCTCCACATTTTTTCAAAGAGACTTAGGTTTTTTTTTTTTTTTTTTTTTTTTTTTTTTGGATACAACAGACAAAGTAATCACACTTTGCCAAAATTGTGTATGGTGTGGCAGGTAGGGATGTATAATCTGGATCCATTGTAGAGTAACCATGGATACCATATTTTCTATCGGCAAAAGGTCCAGACAGACAAGCAATTCAATGTGGTGATTGACGAAGAACCCTTGAACAATGCATGCCACGTGAGGTCACTCATGATCCTATTGAAATATGGCTGTGGGCAAGTCCTCAAGTTAAGGAAGGACAGCTGAATCCAACACATTGGAGGTGTAGCGCTAGCTGTTTAAAGTATCGGTAATTCGTACTAGAGGAATGTGAGAATAATATCCAACATCTCCCCATACCATAATAAATGGTGCAAGACCAGCGTGACGGTACATAACGCAGCCGTTCAGAATACTCTCTCCACGTATTTTAATCGAGTTCCAAAAAACCCAGGTATTTTAATGAAATGAAGATAGGATGCCATTGTTCCTTAAGATATATTATAGAATAACATTGAAATAAGTAATATCAATCAGGAAGTTCCTTAAAATAATTTTTTGTAGACCATTTAGAAATATCCTGTGTTAAAAATTCATTCATCAAAAAGTTCTTTAAATTTACAATGATTTTGAGGAAATAAATATACTCTTTTTCGACGTAAATGAAATTGAATTCAAAAATAATACCTTGTTTCTGTATAATAAACATAATATTTGTTTTTCATATTTTTATTTCAATAACACTAAAAATTATAAAATTTATTTTAAGAAATTGTATAAAATTAACAATAACTTAAAATGTGCTTGTTTTGACTTATTGATCTTGTCAAATGGAAATCAAAAATAAATTTTTGTATTGCTTTTCTGATTCAAATCGATTAAAATTTGAAGGAGATTTTTGGACTTAAAGTGCGAATGATTACAAGAAATCAAAGAGAGTATTTATATTTAGAATTATTTGACATTAGGAAAACATGTTACTGGAAATAACGCGGTGAACAAGTGAGGAATTTTTATACGAAGGGAATAAACACCAATTTAATTGCCGAATATTTTATTTAAAGTTTCATTTTATAACGTGTTGAAAATAATGACTACTATTTAATCAGTAAACAAATATTTATAGATGAACATATCTTGCTTATTTATTACATTTTAACACAAACACATTCATAATAACTTATATTATGTAATGTTCAATATTTTGTAATCTTTGAATAATTTAATGAAATGTTTTCATCAAAGACATTATATGCGTTTCTAATGAATTTAAAAGTATTTTTAAATTTGTTTTAATTATTATGTACATTTTTTGTTTTATTCAATTAACCTAAACTATTATAAATTGCATACATAATCAGAAACGTTTTCAAAAGTTTATTTATAATGTGAAGAAATATAACATTAAAATAATTTTATTTTGCTTACAAAATGCTCAGTAAGGGGAAAACTTACGGAAATTTATTAAAATATAAGAGCATAATTAATCAGCAATGAATGAAAATAAAAATTGTTTATTAAATCTAAGTCATGAAACAGTAAAGATATGATTCTATTTTCTTTTTATTTTTCTCTATTTAATAAACCAATACTAAAGTGATTAATTTAGTATTTAATTCATCATTAAAAATTGTTGAGTCTGTAATATGAACTGAATTATTAATAATCTGAATTTAGTGTATTTACCTATTATCAGCTTAAACCAAAAATCCTTTATTGATCCTTAGTCAAATTTTATTCAAAAAATTAATAATTGTAGATATAATAAAAATAGATTTATAATTTAATGATGTTGTACATATAAGCTCATAACAAAAGTTTTAATAAACTAATGATAAATTATGTTTGACGGCATTGCTGGAAATTATTAATGATAAAATAATTGATGCCAATTTGTTCCAGACAAAAACTGTCAAGATGTTAAGAAATGCACATACTTAATCATGGTTGTCTGTTATTTTTGATCAGCAAAGGTGGACTTATTCTTAGCCTAAGTGAAAAGTGTTGGTTTTTAAAAACACACACATTGCATATTTTAATAATAATTCTACCGATAGCCAATGTTGTCTGATAACATTTATCAACGACTGAATACCTCATGAATCAGTTAATTTAATAATATTTCATTTATTCAATTATTTATATTATTCAATAGTAATGATAAATTAAATGAAATTATTAATTTAAGTTAGAGAATAAAATAAGTTATTACCTTTCAGAATGCTTATTATTGTATAAAAAAATCACATCTCTTTCTCATTCGTACAGCAGTAATTTTTAAGCATGTCTTTGCAAAGTCCGTAAATTCAAACTGTCGTAATTATTAAAAAGTACTTAGTATACACACATATAATTATTATATTAACTAGAAAAAATATCTAAGTACTTTTATTTATTGATAGAATTTACTAATGTAAATATAACTTTCTTAAAATGTTTCTTCTCATTATTCAAAAAATTGATGTTATTGTTAAAAATATTTCTTTTAAAACGATTCATCAGTAATGCATGCATTAAAACCTATGTCATTCTACAGAAACAATTCTTTCGTGATTTTAAGAAGATTGAACTAATAATGATCCACACATTGAAAATAGCATATCAGAGAAATAGGGAAGTTGATACAGAATGACAATATATTTAAAGATTTTAAATTAGTTCATTATTTTTATCGAGTATATATTTGTCACTTAAATAGAAATAGGTAAAAATATACATAATGAATAAGGAGAAGTGATTTATTTATGGATACATATAGTGTCTTTCATGAAAAGAATAAAAAAATACCTTTCAGAAAATAATTGAAATTTATTAATGTCTGATTCGTTATAAAAGAAAACCATTATATTTTACTTTTTAATTTCAATACCTAATTAAAAATGATTGTTTTGATATGATTAAGAGAAAACTTATGCTATTATTATTTTTAAGAAATTCTTATGTTTATTCATTTAGGTATATTTTTATGAAAATATACTACTTAAATATGCATTTACATGTAATTTTAAATATTTTATAAGAAAGAACAAGAATAAAAAATTACTATTGATGCGTACGAAATTAAGAAATAATTTCTTTTAAAATAACTTTCTTTTTCGTCAATGAAACATTTATAAGAAATCTCACGTACATATGTATTATGATGCTTAATCTCAATTTTTTTCATAATAGAGCCTTCAAAAAGCTACAAAAATGTAACTTTATAAAAGAATAAAAATAAAATTTTATTTCGGTTTCAAGAATATGACATTAATTTTTTCATCTAAACATTTTTATTATTTTAATATAATGACTTACCTACAATTACTTAACAATTATCCTATAATATTTTTTAAAATAATTACTTAATCTGAGAATAATCTAATTAAATTAATTATGTTTTGATCATTAAATATTAAATCCTTTTGTGAAAACATAATGGAATTTAATACTTTTAAGGGTTTGACAAGCTAACTGCATTATTTCAAACTTCAATAAAAATGATGTTGTTGTTTCCAATCCTTCAATGATCCAGTGGCAACTAGATGAGATCCATGACACCATGAACCCCCTTGAGAGCATCAATAGTTGACTTTTGGAAACATCCACAGGAGCAAATACAAACAGTTCTGGATGTGATCAAAAGAAGCTGGCTTCAGATTCCATTTTGTGCACAATGAAAAGACGTTGCGCCCAGATTCGAATTCCATGCTTTTCAGACAACCACTAAAATACTTGAGACGGCCATTTGATTATGTTTGTCATCCCTGAATTCTAACGATTACACCAGGATCATCCTTCTGAACCACGCTTGGGCGGGAAGGGTGAGATAGACTTTCTTATCATCTTTTTTTCTTATAGAGAATATTTCCTGATAAGTTAGTGTGTAGTCTCTGTTGTTCAACTCGGTGACACCTCTTTTAGCCAAGATATCTGCAGCTACAAAAAAGTAGTAAAGATAATGAGGTGGACATGGTTTCGTTCGAGAGAGGAGATCCTAAAATTGTGTGACATTGTGTTTCAGTCACCATCATGCATCGGAGTAATGAAGACCGTACATTTGCTGTGACACCTATTTTGCAAATAGTATATCAATAGCAAATACACATTTCTATAATGAAGATTTTGGACCTGTTCCAGAATAGAATTCTATTTTTTTATGGGTTGGAAATTCAAGGGAAATTCTCTTTGCTCAGAAAATAAAAGGCGGAGACACATTTTTCATCAGATCACCAGAGAACATAGAAGCAGTAAGAGTGTCTTTTTCAGGATCACAGCGGTGTTCGGCTTGGAAACTTGCGTTTGGAATTTCATATCGTTCCATGCTGCGAATTTTTCACAATGAACTTCATTTTCGCCCACAAATGCTGGCCATTGTGCATAAACTTTCCGAATATAAATTTAATGTTAGAAAAAATGCATATGAGGTATTTCTTGATAATGTTTCTCAAGACACGTTAGTCAGTCTTCAGTCTTGAGGCTCATTTCAGTTTGACTGTAATTAGCAATAAATAAAATATTCGCTGTTGGGTTATCGACATCCCCCAAGGTCAAACTACATAAGAGGTCTTTGCATTCACCACATATCTCTGTATGGTGTGCAATCTCCTCAATTCGAATTATGGGTTCATCGTTTTTCAAGGAAAATGAAAAACACTGTCACTGTCACTTCATACCTATATGTCAACATGTTGAAAGATTTTTCGTTACAACTTCATGCAATGTGCTTATGGGAAGTATGGTTTCAGTAAAATGGTGTAAAAACCCATACTTTAAGGATATCGATAGCTGTTATATGAAATCACTTCTTCAAGTGCCTCATTTCATTGAGAAGAGATTTGTAGTGACCAACTTATTCTCCAAATTCTGTTTTAAGATTTCTCTTTGTGTTGATATTTAAAACTACGTGTCTATACTGGCCATATTCAAATATTTGTGTGTGTAGATTTAAAAGAAACATTCAAAAAGAAACAGCCAACATACCTAAAATTTTGCGTAAAAGATTGATTAAAAACAACGGAATAGTTTCACCCAGTGCATCAAAATGTTTGGAGTAACTTTCTCAATATTTTAAGTTGTGTAAATTATAAACCTTAAATACGTTACTTTTACAGGCAAGAATAAATAAAAAAATTACCCTTAATACATTTTTTTTATTGCGATATGATATAAGAAGTTAGTTTGCCGCACCAATACAAGTGTATGCGCAACATTATTACTAATGTGACATATTGATTTTTAAAAAATAAATGCAATTAAAATATTATAAAAAGAGATTCCTCTTATTTCCAAAACAAATTTAAATTAATAATAGGAATATTTGGTAAAAAATTAATTTTTTTTATAAAACGTAATTTAAATACTAAATATATATTATTATCTTATATAAATATACTATCCACAGTCAATTATTGAAATGATATTTGATTTATGATAAATATTTCCTAAATTTCTTAATACGCAGAAAAAAATTTTAAAAATGATTTCTCGAATAATTTATGATAGTAGGAATTTTATTATCAGTATAAATTTGCTTCTAATTTTTGATAAAAAAGAATTATTTTTTTTATATATGTAATATTTTGTCATGTAGTTTTTTATGTTATACTGTTCTTGTTATTTAATATTATGTATTATTAAAACCAAACAAACATCTAATTTTATAATATTATTTTAATATGTTCTTTTATTATTTACAACATACACTACTGGACATTAAAATTTCTACACCAAGAAGGCGACATGCTACAGACATAAAATTTATGCAAAAGGAAGAAGGTGCTGTGATATGCAAATGATTAGCTTTTCATCGCATTCAGACAAAGCAGGCGCCAGTAGCGACAACTACATTGTGTTTAAATGAGGAAATTGTTCAGCCGGTTCCTCATACACAAATTGCATTTGAACGTTGTTGCCTGGTGAAAATTTGTTGTGATGCCTCGTGTAAGAAGGAGGAATGCGTACCAGCACGTATCTGACTTTGATAAAGGTCGAATTGTAGCGTACCAGGATTGCAGTTTATCTTATCGCAGTATTGCTGCTCGCGTCGGTCAAGATCCAATGACTGTGAGCAGAATATGGAATCGATGGGTTCAGGGCGGTAATACGGAACGCCATGCGGGATCTCAACGGCCACCTATCACTAGCAGCCGAAAAGACATGCATATTATCCGCATGGCCGCAATGGATCGTGCAATCACGTCACGAGACCTGACTCAAGAAATGGGGTCGTTTGGAAGACAAGTGTCTGCATGAACAGTTCGACGACGTTTGCAGCAGCATGGACTCTCAGCTCGGAGACCATGGCTGCGGCTTCCCTTGACGCTGCGTCATAGACAAGAGAGCCTTCAATGATGTGATCAACGACGAACCCGGGCGCATGAATGGCGAGACGTCCCCTTTTCATATGAATCCAGGTTCTGTGTACAGCATCATGATGGTCGCATCCGTGTTTGGCGGCATCGTGGTGAACGCACACTGGCAGCGTGCATTTGTCATCGTCATACTGGCTCATCCCCTGGCGTGATGGTATGGGGTGCCATTGGATACACGTCTCGGTCACCTCTTGTTCGCATTGACGGTGCTTTGAACAGTGCACGTTACATTTCTGGTTTTTTACGACCCGTGGCTCTACCCTTTATTTGAGCCCTGCGAAACACTACGTTTCAGCAGGATAATACCCGACCGCATGTTGCCGGTATTGTACGGACCTTCCTTGATACGGAACATGTTCGGCTGTTGCCCTGGCCAGCACGTTCTCCAGATCTTTTACCAACAGAAATCATCTGGTCAATGGTTGCCGAGCGACTGGCTCGCCACCAAAAGCCAGTCACTACGGTTTATGAACTGTGGCATCGTGTTGAAGCTGCATGGGAATCTGTACCTGTATATGCAATCCAATCTCTGTTTGACTCAATGCCCAGGCGTATAGCTGCTGTTATTACTGCTAGAGGTGGTTTTTCTGGGAACTGATTTCTCAGGATCTATATATCTAGCCAATTTTTTTGTAAATTTAATCACTTGTTTTATTTCTAGTATAATATATTTGTCCAATAAATATCATTTAGTCATCTGCATTTCTTCCTGGTGTAGCAATTTTAATGGCCAGTAGTGTATATGATAAAGTGGTTTGAAGCTTTTTTGTAGTTAAATAATACCAAAATTTAACTAATTTTTATTCTTTTTCCTTATAATTGTTTTAGAAATATATTTTTATGTGCAAAATCAAAATTGCATCAGAGAACAGAATAAATTTATTAAAACATAGCATTCTTCAAAGATTTAAAATAATCATCTATTCCTGAACATTTTTGAAGATTCTGTTATAATTTCAGTTTCTTTTGAGCATAAAATTTTATGCCATATATGAAATTAAGAAAAAACAATTGTCAGATCTGTCTGATATTAGGATATCATTTATATGCATAGTAGGTTTGAGTATATATATATATTTTTTGTACATATGTGAACGCATCTCTAAGCTACAACATAAAAGATGTTGTGTAATATGGTGGTGATGTATTAAGAAAATTAGAATCTCTAAGCTACAACATAAAAGATGTTGCGTAATATGTGGTGGTGATGTATCATCAAAATTAAAAATAGTATCAACAATTGATATTTGAACCAATTTATTTTTTTCTTTTCTTCATATGTATTGTTTTCTTTATGGCTTTTGAAAATATCAACTTTTTATAATAATTCGAATTACAAAATGTTGACATTTTAAAATTTCGTTAAGTATATGATATAAAAATTAATCTTATTTGATTAAGCAAAATTTAATCCTATTTGATTAGCCTGAAAAAAACAGTTGTACAATACAATATGAAATTTGCTTTTTTTGTAATAATAAATTTGAAATGAAACTCTGAAATCTTTGTTGGGACGTACAAACAGGACACTGAGTGAGCAGATGTTAAAAGTAATCAAAATTAAGAATCCTTGACAATCACACTGTTAGAATTGTGTTTTCACACGTTAAATTCTAAGTAAGAAACCCTATTAACCTAAGTATCTAAGTTTATGAAGGTATTTTCTTCTATAAGTGTGATAAATTTCATATATATATATATATATATATATATATATATATATATATATATATATATATATATATATATATATATATATATATATATATATATATATATATAAACCTCAGATGAATTTATTGTGCATATTTAAATAATTCATACAGGTTATTACAGCATTTTTAAATAAATTATCAATTATCTTTTCAAAATGCAAAGATGAGGAGTACTTCTCTAACATTAAGTATAATTAAAAGAAAAATCAAGTGATTTATATTGAGGGTTTTGTGGAGAATTTGTAACATATAGCTTAGGAAGAAATTAAGAGCTTTATTATTAGTAAAATTATATTTTATGTAGCAGCCATACGTGCTATATCCCTTTCATCATAAAAACAGATTGCATAAGGACCCTAAAATACATAGTGTAAAACATTAGATACATTTTTAATCAAACTTTAATTGTTTATAATATATTTGCATGATGCATTGCTTTCAGATGACATAATATATTATTGTCAATATCAAAATTGACGGTATGAAAAAAGTTGCTCATTATAGCCTTTCACTTACTGATATAATCGTAAAACCCATTATTACAATTTCTTCTTTATATAGGGATTTGTTGGGAAACTTATATGAGTGAAGCTGCAACTGCGAACAGCAACAGAATAATTTAATTGGTAACAGGTCCAGTTTTTGTTAATAGAGTATTTAGCGTGACCATTTTTAAATCAATTCTTAGATTGGTATCATATCATGCGTACGTTTGCTTGCAGTAATTCAGAATATATATTAAATTAAAATGTTTTAGTTAAATTAACCTAGTGAAAAAGTAAATATTTAGTCATAAAGCAAAATAAGATTTTAGAAAAACAAAATTACCTTCAAAATTATGTAAAACTAATTGAGTAAAAAAACATTTAATGGAAATAAATATCCTTTCCAGAGCACCTTTTCATGAGGAATAATATTTAAAAATGTATAATCTCTTACTCCCAAAACAGTAAACATGATTACGTTCAATCTTTTACTTTTAAAACATAAATGTCTTTAAATAAATCAATGCTAAGAAACACTATTTTAATCTTGATGTCTTTTTTGATGCTAAAAATGACTTAGTTTAATAAGAATTCATTTACAATTTAAAAAAAAAATGAAGTCACTATACTGACTAAAGTGAATAAGTGAATTCTATGCTTAACGATTTTTATTCAATCTTAAACTATACCTACTCTTTTTTTCCATGCTTAGAACAACGTATTTCCTTGTGCAGGTAGGACATCTGTTGAAAGACTGTCTTAAAAAACATGAGTCTCCATTCAAGAGATATAGTAAATACAAAAACATATATTTCTTCGAGAGTGCGTGTTTTGTTTTAAAACTAAAATAAAATAAAAAATATAAACTTTGAGTTTTTCCATTTATCTTAATGTCAGGGAGCGTTTCGGAGCAAACTCCGATCTAAGTCTATTATTTTCCTAAAGATATAGGAATTGCTGGAAAGAAATATTGTTAAAGCCTGGATATGTTGTATCTTTAAATGGGTACTTTCATGCGATCGATTTTTGAGAATCCCATTTTTGTAATTGATTGAATCTTTCTCTTCCAATCCACAATTTTGCTTTGAAATGGTATATTATGATTCACATAAGGAATGCATTTCTTTTAAATATGACATATTTAACTAGTTCTACGAATCTAAAACTTAACTTGACTAAAACTTGAAATACATAAGATATTTCATTTCTTACTTTAATATTATTGTTTTTATTGAAATTCTTTCTAATGATCTTAATGAGCTATATGGTTTTAAATTATATACAAAAGTACATAAAATGTATTTGCTTTTAATTTAATTTTTAATAATTTAATATCAGATCTTAGTATTTTAAAATTTAGGTAATATTTAAAACTTATTTAAATAATAAAAATTAAACATTTCAAAATCTAATTGCATAGTAATTGGTGCAAAAATATTGAAAATATGAAGAGGATGCTAATTTTTCTTTCATATTTTCAAACATATGCTTCATGGATATGACTTTACAAATTAACTAATATATTCACAAAATTTATAAAAGAACCTCTTTCACATGACAAAATTTGGTCAATGCAGTCAAGAGTTAAAAGAATTAATTTAGTCACAATATAGTTTTAAAATATAATAAATCTTAACATATTAAATTCTTAAAACGATTAAGTTAGTTATTGCATTTTGGAAAAAAATATTACAATCTTTATAATATATCCTCCCTTATGTTTGTAAAAGTATCCAGCTAAAACATAAA
This sequence comes from Latrodectus elegans, assembly GCA_030067965.1. NCBI lineage: Eukaryota > Metazoa > Arthropoda > Arachnida > Araneae > Theridiidae > Latrodectus > Latrodectus elegans. The sequence continues at coordinate 54,039,401 of CM057810.1, read as the reverse complement.
TTATATGAATTCATTACTTAAAGTGTTTAATTTATGCGCATCTTCACAAATAATTTGTCTGAGTTTTTAATTTAAAAACTTTTAACATTGGAATAAAGTAAAAATTTGTAATTTTCTATCCATGAAAAATTTTTAAATTAGCATTTAATTTGGAAATTTTTTAAAATATCTTTAGCAATGAACTTAGAGTCACAATTAAAAATAGGTAATTTACTATTAATGCAGCAATGTTACAGTAATGAAATGAAATAGCATAAATATCATCAAATTTATATGCATATTTTCCTAACTATGTGAAAAAAAATTATTATTTTAATGATTCAATATTTAATATTTATTTCTGTTGCATGTCATAAATATGCAAAAATATCATATTTTTTAATATTACTTCAAAAAAAAATAAAGATTTTGCATCAAATTATAATTGTTTATATTAATACCAACTGAAAATTCACCAACAATTTCTTACACTATGATCATGCCTATGAATTTTTATAATTTATTTCTATAAAACTTTAAAAAGATAAAATATATGATTTTGAAATTAATTTTCATTGATCAATTCTATTACTACAAAATAATTAATTTAATTCAAAACTTAAAAAGGTAAAAACATTTGTTTGAAGTAGTATAATAATAAGTAGAATCTTATTTATAAGTGAGAAAAATGTAGGAAATGAAGCTTAAATGAGAAATATGAAAAATAGAAAAATTTTCATGCATACATATTTGAAAATCTTATGTTAGAAATAAAGAAATTAATGCATTAAAATCAAAAATAAGTTAGAACTACATCATTAAGTATACTGCAAAACAATTATTTAAAAATATATTTAGTAATGAGCTAAAAGTCACAATTATTCGAATTATTTAAAAATCGTAAAAGAGAAAATTACTTTAGAATATTATTATTAATTAACTAAAATAATCTAAAATACTTGAATAAAAAGACAAGATGAAATGAAGAAATGTCTGCGTTAAAAATATGTTAATAATTATATATTCTTCTGACTATATAATATCATACCTGCAAATTTACTGAATAATTAATTCTTTTTTAATACTTACAAGAGAAAAAACATTCATTTTTAATAATTAAATTCTTCATATTATTGAATTAAATTTATTAACATACTTATACTTTTCAGGAAAGCAACCTTTGTTGCTTTATGAAATATTTATAAATTGTTTTGAACTTTTGACACACATAATTGCTATTATATATTACTGCATTGTATAAATTTGATTATTATTTTTTTGAGATTATCTAACATTGATTTTATCTTTTCTAGGCTTATATCACTTAATGTTTCACAAAAAATGGTAAAATAGTTCATTGTCATAGCACAGGACACTCAAGTCATTTGCTTTTGATTTCATGCAAACAATTTTAAAAATGATTTGATGACATAAGAATCATAATAACAACACCAAGAAAATAAACATCATTTTAATGCTGAAATATACTGTTAGGAACTGCAAAGCTGAAAAACTAAATTTGTGCGTTAAAACATTTATTGAACATTTCATTAAATTACAAGTCAGATACATTTTGGACATATCAGATGTTTGTCGTTAAAATAGAAGAATGATGCGATATAGTTATTTAAGCATAAAAATTCTATATATATTATAGTAAAATGATCCTAATGAATATGAGTATTAAGAACAAGGAAAAATATGACCTTTCTTGAAAGTTATGGTACATATACTGTCTGTCTTTCTATCCATATATATATCCATATATATATATATATATATATATATATATATATATATATATATATATATATATATATATATATATATATATATATATATATATATATATATATATATATATATATATATATATATATATATATATATATATATATATATATATATATATATATATATTAAATTCAAATCATTTCATTTATTGTTGCGTCTGTTTGTTTGTTTTTAAATAATAAAGTTGATGAAGTTATCATTTCATTAAAACTAAATTTGATCTAAAATTTTATTTTAACAATTTGTAATTGTTGTAACAATGTAATTTTTTATTTTTTAATTTTTGCCAAAAATAAAAAATCGATTTACCAATTTTTATTATTATTTTAACAACATCTACATTACTTTGTTCTTGTACGAAGAAGGCAGATTTTTAAATTCTGAATCATATATAAAAGATCGTATGAAAACAAGAGCATGATAAATATGGAAATCATATTATCAACTAAAATAACAAATAAGCAGTGAAGATTTTTTTTGATGAACCAATTTTTAAGTTTCTTTAAGTTAATTTATTTTCCTTCATTTTACATAACTCTGTTTATTTAATTCTTCGTATTTATATAGTTTAAATATTTAATATGTTTTCTTAAATTATATCAATATGTATAATTACACAATTTTTCATGAAGCATCAGATTGTTATCAAATTATTTCTTTATTTTATTATTTAAAAGCGAACATTTATAAAGTATATTTAGCTATTTAATATAAGTACATCAAATGATTCATAATTCCCATATGGATTCTTAGGAGCATTTAACTGCTCTTAAGCATATTAAGGCGAATCGGAACACATCGCTCATAAATGGATCCGGCTTTCAGCTTCCTCTAATATGCGTATAAGAATGAGCATTCCATGGAGCAGAATGCTGAATAATAAATCTGCGCACATTAGCGGTTTTAAATTAAATTCTTAGATAATATATTTGAAATGGGTTTGAAACTCATGCAGCATGAGATGAAAAGAATATATTTCACATCAAATATAATATCATATGCACTCTAGGGGAGAAACTATTAATTAAGTCATTATTCAAATAATTTTTAACATCATTTAGCTCATAAAGGTTTGTATAAACAATTTTATATTTTTATTTAAAATTAATCTATCCATTAAAAACTATCATAACTCATTAAAAATAAAATTGTTATGTTTACAATAAAGTCAAAATATTACACAAAAGTTACAACAGCAATCAATAATTTCAATTTGATAGTTTTTGTAATCTTTCAATGTTTATTCAAATTTTAAAATCGTACTTTAAAAACCAAATATTTTTAATATATATCGTAAAACTTATTATCAAACGAGCTTTTTCCTGAACTGAACAAATAAAGATTGTTAAAAAACATTAAATGTCAGAGAAATATAAAATATTTATTTATGTAATAAATTATATTATAAATGACATAAAATAAGTATAATAAAAATATGGAATTTTCAGTTATTTATATAACTAAACTTAAATCTCACGAATTATTATTATTTAATTTAATGAATATTATAATGAATAAATGCAAATATTTATGCTTATATTTGTATCGTGATGTATTATAACAGCAATATTTCCAACACGTCTTTTATAAATTTTCTTTATGTTTCATAAATAATATAAAATTTAAAACAGTACAACAAAACGAGTATAGCATTATTCTATTTTTTCTAACTGAGTGATATATAATATATATATTTTAGATTTATCTCTCGATCTTTCAAACTTATAATGCTAAAATCTATAAATATTTAATGTTATTATTAATTGAAATTATATTATATTTTTTTTCTGGGAATTTAACCAGAAACCTTTTGATCAAAAGTGCAGAAAACAGTTATTAAGTGTCTTTAAAATACTAATACAAAACTGCTCTTTTGTTTCATGTTAGGAAGGTATGCCCTAAATTGTTTTGTTATTATATATATACAACTCATTTTAAAGACAAGTCCCTATCTCTTAATTGTTATAACAATGAATTTGTTTATTTTGTTATTTATCTGAGTAAACAATGTCATGTTTCAAAAATATTTTTCCTAAAAAGTATTTGACTCAAAGTGTAAAAATATATAGTGAAAAAAAATCACAAATAAAATGTAATTCAAAGTTTATATATTCCTGTTTGAGTTGCGATAGAAATTTCAATTTTTATTTGGAATATAAAATGAAGTAATTCAATATAAAATTTTATTGAATATGTTCCTGTTGGCTATGCTATTACTTTATCCAAAAATACATGCATTCTCCCTTTTATGGGATGCGAGGTTTGTCTTATTTTAAAGTATAAAAAGTTTTCTAACCGAAATGCTCCATTGAACCTTATAAACAGTTTTTTTTAAGTTACAATAATTTAACGTATATTATGAATTTAGTTATCTCGTTCTTCTCTAAATTTTATTTCTCTTTTTTTCACAAAAAATTGTAACGTCAAATATCTTTCTGATATAAAAGTTAAATATTCTATTTTTCTGAATCATAGCTCAATTTTTTTTCCAAGAACTCTAAAAATGTTTGAACATAACTTTCTTAGAACATCCAATGATTGTAAAAATTATGAATTAAAATCCAATTCTATTTCAAAAAAGGGATAAAAATATAATACTTATAACTACAAAAAATTCATTGATTTTCCAAAACATATACTAAAATAAGTACACTGAAAATGAAAAAAAAATATTTTGAAATAAATTGCTTAAGCAGTCATTTCACAAGTAATCGTGGAAAAACTATAACACTTTATTTCAGTGTTATTTCATTATTATTTGCAAAATGAATTCCTTTAATTAAGTAAGGCATTATTTTCATTATTCAAATATGAATTTTAATTTTGTAATTTTATTATTAAGATAACTTAACTGTGAACTAAAAATTGTAAAATGAAAACATTAAATAAGCATTATAGAAGCTAAAATTTGATTAACTATTATTTGAAGTTCCTGAAGAATTTTAAAAGTGTACAATTTTTTCAGAAAAATATAAAATATTATTTTATGCAAAAATTTCCTAAAAAATTAAATAATTACTCATAAAATAATACATTAGTATCTTTGCATTCATTTTTAATTAAATTTTACTTTTAGCAAAGTGGTTTTTAAAGATTTCATAATATCAATTACCTAAACTATATTGAAAAGCTGTTTTTGCATAACAATAGTAATTGTCTTGTATAGTCATCAATTGATTCATATTTCATATTTTAAGAAATAAAATAGATGTCTTGAATTTGTTTAATCTCATTTGCATTGCACTTAATGTTGGCGGAAAGTTTTAGATTTTGGATTATGGAGCCAGGCCAGATTATGGAGCCTGAAACGTACAAGTATGATACAAGTAAACAGAGGATTTCAGAAAATTAAGTAGCGTTAAAATAAATTAATAATATTAACACAAAATAAGTCATTTGATTAAATATAAAGTTCCAAACAATGTGCATTTACCAGTGTATTCAAAATATTGTTAACAATTTTCTTACCACATTGCGAAAAATTTGAAATCTTTGCAGCACCTGATTTTTTTGCAAATTGACACAGTAATCATAAGCAACTTTTGTGAGAAATGCACGTTCCATAAATAGCGTACGTTTCTTCCCTAAATGAGTGTCTTCTTCGGAGCAGAAAATCGAAACTTTAAACTTTAGCTTCCCAGTTCTCATGGGCTCATGGTACTTGTACATTTCCTGAGCTCCCCTCTCCACCCCTCAGACAAAGTAGTAAGAAGAAACTATCCTCATGCTCTCTTTGTGTTTCAATGTCTGTTCTACCTTTTTTCTTCTTTTTCTATCTTTTGTAATTTTCTTTTTCATTTTTATTCCCAGAAAGATAAAAAATAAAATATTCGTATCAAACGTATACCACTATGCGATTGTTCTTTTTTGCTGCATCTTTCTCGTTCTTTATTTTATCTTCATTGCCATGGAGAAAAGAATAAGTAAATAAACTACCAAAAAATGAATTTTCTCCTCTTCTTGAATGGTGTATTTGTGTAGTTGATTTTTATTCCAACCTTTTATTTGTATCTTTTTTTCCAGGCATTTTGTTTGTTTATAGAACAAAACAGAACGTAAGAAGATGTCTCTTAGAAATGTAAGTATCTACTAACATTTTCATTTTTTTCCACATAAAATAACCAGCTTTGATCATCGCTTAAGGAAAACTGAGTTGTCACGCATTTGCATATTGTAGTTCTTGTTCCTAAACTAGGTAATAGTACTTATATGCAGAAAATAAAGAGAGAAAATCAAACTAAATGTAAGCAAAGCGCACATCGTTTAGTTGTTTGTAAATAATAATTTATCAAAGAGAATAATTCCCCTTATGTGATTGATTCTATTTTTTTAATCTGTTTAACTTTTTATACAGTTTTAAATGTAATAGTATGTTTATAATGTGAATATCCATTTCTTACAGTCTAAATTATGGGTCATATTACTGTTATTTTTTAATTTCTTATAAAGTATCTTTTGATGTATTTACCCTAAAATTTCATTTCTCTTCAAATGAAATTTTTGCAGTTCGAGACTGTGTTCATTTTGAATTAGGAATATTATGTATTATTTCAACCGTACCTCTAAACCTTAACTATGATTACACGTGGTGATTTTAACAATTTCATTGAAGAAACGTATCACATAGAATGTTTTTCTTAAATTTTACCCTAATATAATTCATACTAAAAACTTTTTATTTGAAAAGCTGAAATAATTTCAACACTGGACTTAAAATATTTTTTTTAAATTTTTCTCGATATAAACAGTTATGTGATTTGTATAAATTGAAGTAAAATAAATAGAAAATCTCTAAGATTATTTACTGTCTTCCTGATAGGTTTTTGGAGTATTTACCTTATAGCGGCCGAGAAAAGCACTTGTCTTTCATTACAATAATAAGAAAAATCCAATATACTTACTTAAGCTGTTTATAAATTACATTTGTCATTTTATTGTCAGTATAATAATTTTCTAACCCACAAATCTCCAAGAATAATTGCATATAAGTTTTTAATGTCCATAATATTTCTCCTTTATTAAAATATATTTAAAAATAAATACAATGATTAAGGGTACCAATTTTTTTTTGTATTTTATAGTTAAAATAAACATAATTTGCTATTTTTCTCTTAAGTAATTCATAAAAAATGCATATTTTTATTATTTTCCAACGCTTACTTATAAAAAGGAAATAATAGAATTAAGGATGTATAATTCCTTTATTCAATATCATTTATGAGACAATTCAACATTAAAAAAAACTTTTTATATGCAATACAAAGATTTTGATCAAAAATATCAAATACAGAATTAGGTTTGAAAAGCAGATAGAAAATCTGAAGCTTAAAACGTAATCTTAAGAAGTTTCAATTAAAATCGTTAATTTAATGTAAGATTAGGCAACTAAAACATCTTGCAATTCTTCGCTGAAATTTGAGAAGGCAGTTTTGCAGACTTAAACAGCCCACCTGTTTCTCTCTTAAACGTGCTTACTATTTTCTAACTTCTTAGCATTAAACATTATTTAAGCACTTCACTGAGTGCCTTGTGCTAATTAAGATTCCCGGATCGCATCACCAGTCAAGTTTAGTTTAATGTTTCATTTGCTTGAATAAAGATTTAGTCATGTTTTAAAATGTTTAGCTGCACTTGCCAAATGTTGTTAGGAGATTTATAAAAGACGAGAAAGCTTTTAAGATTGTCAGCTAAAAAGACATCTTTACTCCCTCATTGGGAAAAATTTAAAATATGCACATAATTAATACTTAAATTACATTCTTCAGTAATTTTCGGAATTGCCATGGATTACATGCAAGGTTTTCTTTGAGTTATCGGATGAAATTAGGCCCACATGCTTTTAAAGTCCTTTCTGTAACGCTTAAAAGTATATAATACTTAATTTACAAACTCCCACACAAAATAATTGCTCTGTGTTAAAAAATAATTTTTATGGATGCTGAATATTCATAAAATGTTTGTTTATTATAAGTACGCTAAATTTATTTTAAATGAACTTTCGAAGGAAAATTTTAATCCAACTTTATTTTTATTATGTTGTGGGTTAAACTAGATACATTTTGTAAAATCAATAATTTCTTCTTCTTTCATAGAACATTAAAGAAATATTTTAATTAAATTATATAATTTAATAATCTTTAAAATCCTATAATCTTCAAAATCAATTTTTTTATTTACTTTTACTTTATAAAAAATATTTTACACAATAAATGTTAAAAAATATTTATAAAATTATGATTAATGTACATTATATAAAACTTCTTAAAATAATTTAAGAATAATTTTTATCTAAATTTCTTATACTGAGAGCTTTAATAAGGATAGTAAAATAAAAATACAGAAATTTAATATTTTATAATGCTAATTATTCAAAGAAATTATAAAAAATCTTGTAACTTAAAAGTAAGCTTTTGATTTATTGCAAACATTTATACAAATAATTACTACATAAAATGTGAAGTTTAATCATTTTAATAGCAGGCTTTTGTATATTACTCCTTCTACTTGGTTTAAGTCTTCGTAAACTGACCATTAGAGACGCTCTCTTAAATGAATTAAGCGAAATTATTTAAAGTGTCAGTGTGACGAGGGTTTGTAGATTCTCATTAAAATAAATTGCTGAGCCTGTACTCTGAGTGAATAAGAGAACATTCCTTGAATATTTATTTTCTGCATTTGGAAAATTATTTGATGTCCAAATGTGCACAACTACACCAATTAGTGCCATTATTCATGGATTTCAGAAATTGAATATGCTAATTCAACTCAACATATGCATTGCGCTGAATCTTGAATAAAATTTCTCTCCGTTAAAATAATTTCTATAGCGCTTGATGTAATCAAATTATACGTGTAAACTAGATTAACTTTCAAAATGGATCAAGTTTTCTTTGCATGAACTTGCTCATTCTACAAGGCTTTATATTTCTATTTTATAATATTATTATATTATCTTAAGAAGCTAAAAGTGCATTTATTTTGAATACAAAATTATATATCCTTATTGTTCTTATTAAAATATGATTCCTTTAGCAACATTCTCTAATTAATTAAAATCCTTACAAGTTCTTTCACTGGAATTAAATTATCTAAAAAGACTGTATTTTTTTTAAACTTTTAGGAAGAATTAATCCATAAAAACCTCCACTGTGATTATTTGAGAAATAGGAAACTTCAATTTTTACTGACAACACAAGACATATTATAATCTAAATAAAATGGAAATTGAGAAAATCTCGGAAGTGAAGTCGTAATATCTTATAATTTAAATCAAGTAAGCCTCTTGTCTCTAAAAACTAACTATATTTTTTAAGAATATGTGAAGCCATTTTGCATTTAATTTAATATAATATTTCAACTTTATGGATAAAAAAACATGAGGTTTGCATTCTCATAAATAATATAATTACGGTTACATTTTAATTGATGTGATTTGAACTAATACTACTTTTCAAGAAAACATTACTTTTATCCTTTAAATTCACAAATAACTTTAATTACTTAACGAAGGATTTCCATACCCTGTATTAAAATAGTTCAAACTATATATATCTGATATGTTTTATAATTTCAATCTTGAGTTATATTTGGTAAACTTAAATACATGAATAAATTTAGAAATTAGATGTAATGTTAGGGATAATTGTGTAAGATTGAGATATAATCGTTTTTATCACCTGTTATTAATGAAAAAGATCAAATTTTTTATTTATATCAGTTTATTTTTAACTAAGTGATTTATAAATGCACCACTTAAAACATCATACAAGTTTCTCTTTTGAATCATACATCGGCTTGTATAAATTTGCCATTCATGTATAGGAGGATTTGATGGATTATGAAATTTCAAATTTAAAAATATTGTTTAAAACAAATTTCTGTGTGCCTGTGCTTTGTTATCAAAATTTTTCTCCAACTAAACCACAAGAAAAAAGATTACACGGCAATGAAGGAAGGTCCTAAAAGTTACATTAACGTAACAACCAGTAAAAGGAAATATACAATAGACGAAATACATAATGCTCGACAGAGAATTGAAGCGTATATTAGAGACTAAAATATAGCGGAAAGGTTATATATAACGACTCAATTTATATGATTAATAAGGGTATGAACATAGAAAAATATTTTACATACAATAACATAGATGTTATTAAACTATAACTACATGTAATAATTAAGATAATAACATAGATAATAATCTCAGATCATAATTTACACGTATCCTTTTGAATCCGAAGCAACTCTTAAGATGCAATGCTGCGTGCAAACAAATGCCATTCTGTAATACTGAATACTATAATGTTACAATTTAGCTACCTTCTCGTTTAACATTACATAAAAAGGGCGTTTTCCAACACTGTAAGATATCATCACATTTTGAACATTTAGTCAAAACTTTTATTTGCTAGATTACGTCACTAATAACTACTTGACATTGGTATTCATACAATGACAGAGCTTGTTTTTGGACAAAATTGCTTTTGTAACAATAAATAAATCTCTTGCTTAGCTTTTTAAAATATTTTACAATGGTTATGGGGGGAAAATAAATTATGTTAATTTCACTAAATTGTATACATAATATCGTTTTACTTTTGTCCTAAAATTAATACTGGGTATTCTTTACTGTTACCAAGACCTTCTTCAGGCAAAATGCTTTATCAAATTTGGTAACGTAAAAATTTTATGTAAATTATAATCAAAATAAACAAAATGTATACTGAACATTAGATTAGAAGACAAAAAGAGTAACGTATTCCATAAGTTTAAATTTTATCGATTTCTGATGTACCATTTTAATTTATAGTAAAAAGTTCTGATGCTAAAATACGGTTCAAAATTTCAATTATTAGTGTGAGTAATTAGAAATACATTCAAAAGTTAAAGTCAGTTGGGTGTGACTTAAATACATTATTATTTATAGAAAGTTCATGAAAGAATAATGATATAATATTTTATAGGTAAAAATTATATTAAAATTTTATTTCAGTTGAACTTTATTGTAATTAATCATAATTAAAAATAACTTTTTTCCCCAAAATAAATTCACTTAAAGACTTAATTGAAATGATCTTTTCTAAATATCTACAATCAATATCTTGAAAGATTATTCTTTGTTTCATATCTTCAAATGAGAAAAATAGTTCGCAGATGTCTAATAACAAAGGAAAAATATATACTTGAAATTATTGTTTTAACTGAAGGGAAATTAGCTTCAAATATTTACTATTTTAAATAATATATAATCGACTCAGTTTTAACCCCAAGACATGATTTCCATATACTTGATTTCCTATTTACGATTTACAATGAATGCAAACATTTCTTTGCAGAACATTTCTATGCAGAATTTAAAAAAATTTTAAACATGTTTCAAGAAAGAATGTGATCAATAAATGTCTTTGATTAACTTAAATTAATAAAATAACACAATAAAATATAGTGGTCAGTACCTAATGTATTCTTTAAAAGACATGTCTACATATATTTATTACTCATATTAAAATCATAATACTATCAAGTTATTAGAAATAGAAAATTAATTTTAGGAAATAATATGTTTAAAACACAAATAAGACAATTGACTGGAAAATAATAATATCAAAAGGAACACTTCATAACTTATATCATTTCCAACAAATGCTTAAACAAATGAAAATACCCAATACTGATTGAGTTCGGATTACAAAAGGTATGGCATTTTAGCTTAGAATTTTGGATTGTTATAAAATTTCTTCCATATTACGTAATAAATTTGCTGATTAACAATTATAAACATGTTAATATTTATTTTTGTTTATAATACAAATCATGACGAATATTTAGAAATTTATTTGAATAAAATTAGCTTTTTATTTGTTTAGAGTGGACGAAATTTTTGTGTGAAAGCATTAAAAACAAAATAATTTAATGAACGTACAAAAACATATTTATTTAAGCATTTAAGCTTGTCATACATTAAATTATTTTAAGGCCAAAATAAATTTAAATATTTGTTTAAATATTTGACACTGAAATATTGGAAAATGAAATATAAAATTTAAATACTCTTATAATAATAAGCATAAAATATTATTTTTTTAAAAAATCTTATTTAAAAAATCTATCTTACATTTACTTAAATCTGATATATATATATATATATATATATATATATATATATATATATATATATATATATATATATATATATATATATGCAGTGGATTATTTAACATACAAATGATATAATTTTTTCTCGAAGATAATTGAACTGGTCATAAACATTTTGTGTGCTTTAGGTATATCTCCATACTTTTTAAGGTTTAGTTTTTGTTAATGTTTTACCTAATCAATCAATTTATTTATTGCAATACTCACATTTTGTTACTTTGGATCATACCCGTATACCTGGAAAAATTTGGAAAACTCACTGTGAATATATAAATTATAATTTTCATGGAGACTTACCATTATAATTTAATAAAGAAATATGCCTTGTTTTTCAGCTGCAGATTTTTTCTGAACTCCTGCAAACAGGAATGGGATTGAAGAAGTCAGGCATACCAGAAACGGTAAACTAATTATCACTGCAAATGATTATAAAACTGCAACAGAAGTTTGTAGAATCGAAACACTATTAAATGTCCCAGTGACTCTCCAAATATAAATTGAACAATACATTACGATATTTACTATCCCATTCATATCAGTGGACGAAATTCTAGAAATATCTAGCATTAAAAATTGAAAATAACGGCCTTATTGTATCTCAAATAAATGTATCTCAATAAAATGAATCTTCAGAACTTTCAGAAATTATATTGGTTAGAGTATACGGACATAAAATCCCCTCTCAAATTAAAGTGTTTTTATTTATTGTAAATGTAATGATTTTTGTGGATGAAGTTCGCCATTGTGGAATTTGTTTTAAATTTACATATGCAATTAAAAATGTAAAGTACAATCAGCTTTATACAGACTCTGTGGCTCACATGACAATAGTTATCCTTATTCAACTAAAGTCCCATATTGTGTAAACTGCAAAGGATCTCACGCTTCAGGTGACCCTTCCTGTTCATCTCGTGAAGAAGAATCTTGGTTTTTTAAAATTTGAGGCGTTAAGCAAATCTATCTTTTATTGAAGCAAGAAGACACTTTAAATCTCTAAAAACAATTTTGCTACAATTGTAAAGTCTAATCAACCATCAGAAATTTTACTCATGCTAAAGTAATTTATATAGTCACCTCAATACTTACGAAATTTGAAAAGTCGGTAGAAAAAAATAGCTATTCCAACGCAACAAGAAGCCATTTATAATACTATTTTCCAAAAATTTGAAGAAACTGTAATCGGAATTTTTGAAACTAGAAGTCACTCGTCTTCCCCTGCTAGAAGGAAAACCCGGAAAATTAGTGGAATCTAAAAGCAATCATCAAACCCTAGTAATAGTGACATTCATTTCAATCCTATTTTACCTGTGAACAGAGTATTTAATTTTGGTGACTCTTCTGAAGAACAGTCAGAAATAATTTAAAATGCAAAATTTATAGAAGGGGAAGCAAAATAAAATTTACTAATAGATGGGGTGTAACTTCTATCATGTGTGCATCAGCCTTTAGAAGTCAAATTGTAATCATAATAATTGTAACTTATTTCATGTGCTCATTAATTTCATGAAATACTCGAAGTGTTCTCAATAAGCACCCATACATGAAACTTCATTATTTTAACTCTTCAGACATTATTGCAATACAAGAAACTTGGTTAATAAAGTTGACAAAATAGCTTTATTTAACAAAATAATCTTTCGTTAGAATAAAGAAGATAGCCGAGGTGGCGGCCTTATCTTTGCAGTAAATAAACGCATTCCAACAAGGCAATTTTCTCCTATCCATCACTCAGATGATGGCATAGAAATTTTAGCAGTCAAGATCGCAGTGGCAATGACTACAATAACTATTATTAATGTTTATATTCCTTCAGGCAAATTTTCTTCAGACTAACTTCATAACATAATTTAAGGAATTCAGACTCCTTATATCCTCATAAGAGATTTCAATATAAGACATTAGTTATTAGAAAGCTGTTCCACTTCAGCAAAGGCAAATGATTTTATAGAATGGATTCAGTAAGAGAATTGCTGCCTCCTGAAATCTAAAATCCCAACACATTACGGTCCACATCATAAACCTTCACTCATTGATTTAACCTTTATGTTATCAGACATTTAGGACCTAAGTCATATTGAAGTTCACCCAGATTTGTTTTGGAAGTGAACGCTTACCATCTAAGACTAGCATAGCTATTGGAGATATTGATCACCATATACCGAACAAATCACGTATCCTGTGGTCAGATTTCTTTTCTTCCGTAAATAATGATCATGAAATTTCTAATCTTCACTTTACTGAACAATTCAACCATCTCTGCATAAATAAATTTCGCAAGTTTCGAAGATGGCAGAAAATGCAATGTAAACATTACCCCCATGGTAGTTTTCTAGACGTGGTTGTGTCCTGGGCCTAAAAAACATGTTTGGCATAAAGCTAAATGTACATGTGATAAGTACGTTTGGATGGTATATAAAGAACTGCATCAGAACTAATTCGACTACTCATATATCTCTCTCGAAAATATTGGGATGAAATAATAATTTCATCTGGAATATCAAAAAATATTTCCAATTTATAAAAAATCTCCAGAATAGAGTTGACGTATCATTAATTTCCCATTTGATCCTATTACATAATAATTCTCCAGTGACAGATCCTAACCATCAAGCTAATATATTTATAGACTTCTACACTCGTCCATCAATTTTAGAGGGTATTCAACTGAATTTACTTACAGGTGATGTTTTCCCTTACAATAAATCCTTTCCTGCATCTGAACTGCATGAAGCTTTGGCAAGATGGAAAAACTAGTCTGTTGGTGCAGATAAGATATATATTAAAAGTCATTACTACTACCAAATTATACTACCTCCTCACTCTGATGAATAAATCATGGCTTACAGATATTGTACCAGAAATACGGAAATCTCTTCCATTATTATTCCGATTTTAAAACCAGGAAAGATGGACAATCTTGTGGCATCGTTTACCATCCTATATCCCTGACTAGTGACATGTGTAAATTAATGGAAAGAATGATTTTGAAAAGATTTATTGACCATATACCAACCATTTCCTTCTTGCATCCTAATCATCACGGATTTCTGTCGCATCGAGGTTGTGACAGCATTTTATCCATTATTCATCTTTGCATAATTTCAGCCAGATCCTCTGGAAAATTTGCTGTTTTGGTTACAGTGGATATTTCCCAGACCTATGATTCAGTTTGGCCAGACGGTCTTATCTATAAATTACTTCGAGCAAACATCAAAGGAAGTGCTGCTTTGTGAATTCAACAATTCATCACAGCTCTCTATTTACAAGAGTGGAGAATTAAACTACCTTCATCAGCCACCTCATATAAGTTAGTTCCACAAGGAAGCCCGTTATCACATTCCCTGTTCTCAGTGTTTATGGCAGACCTCTGCAATATCCTTCTTCCTTACATCAAATGTTTCATGTACGCAGATGATATATTTCTATTATACGAATCTGTTAACTTGGGAAAAATTCAACTGAAAGAATCGAAGTTATCTAAAAACCCACAAAAATGTTTTATGATTAACTTTTCTTCAAAACGACAACAACCAAACATCAACTTTTCATCAACAGTTATCCTATTTTCTGGAGTAAAATATTCAAATTTTGGGATTAAATTTTTCACACAATTTATTTTTCCATCCTCATTTCCATGAAAAGAAAGAAGCTATATAAAAAATTGAATGTTTTAAAAGGTATCGCAAGTAATAGATGGGGTGCTCATACCGCTCATCTCCTTCAAATCATGAAATCTTTGATTGTCCTCAGTCTGCATTATATCTGTCACATATTTACAGATCGCAAAATCATGCGCAACAGATCGCAAAACCCTTGAAACTGAATATCACACTGCCCTAAGAATTGCCACGGGTCTTCCTAAGTGGACCCCCAAACTGATACTTCTGTAAAAAGTAGGAGAAATTTCTCTTCACTCTAGACATGAAATGCTCTCCTTAAAATTTTAAGGTAACTGAATATGTTCAGAGCAATTTTTTTTAAAAACACTGCATATATACATTGTAACGATTTTTTCTTATTTCACTTTAGAAAACATTAATATTAAGCTACTATAATTTGATATATTCCAATATTATAAATATATACAATATTGACATATTCCAATGTTCTCTTCAGAAATGTTAAATATGTACACAATTTTAAGCATTTTTTTAAAAACATTTAAAAAATGCTACATTAAAAACTATTAAACATATTTGAAAAAAAATTAATATCAAATAATCTATATGTTGTTATCTAGAACTTGTACTAAAATGTTAAGTTTTTGTTAAAAAACAAAAAGAAATTACGGCCAGTTGAATATTTACATTGAAATTTTAGCCAAAATTTCTATGCATTTATTCGAATAACGGGCCATAATTTGGGAAAAAATTTAGTGATTAAAATTTTGTTTGTACATTCCTTAGAAAACAATATACAGATCACGCGTGCGCTCATCACATTCCATAGTGATATTATAAAAAACATTTTGAGTTATCGTTTTTTGAAGCGTACAAATTATAGGGTAAAAAAAAGCCAGTTCTGAGAAAATCGCATTTAAAGATTAAAGCGTTGTGTTTTTATAAGAAATTCTCATATTTGCTGATTAAATTTTTTTATTTGATTTTCTGATTGATTTCCGGAACAGTGATTATTTTATGTATCTTTTAAAAGCTTACTAAATTCATATTTCAAAAATATACACTAATATCAAAAATGCACACATTAAATTAATTTTTAACATCATTCTGACCCTTTAAACGCCCACTTCCGATCCTTTAAATGTGTCCACTTTTGGTTTCCTAATCTTTACGAAATCCTTTATATCTCGGA